>MU185447.1:0-17764 GCA_016904865.1 Pissodes strobi | reverse complement strand
CCGTTCTTTACCGTATAGTCGCGTTGGGTATCCTGTCTTTCAGAGATAGCCCCAGCATTGACCGCTCCATTGATCTCGGAGCAACTTGCAGCTTCTGCGCCGTTCTTCTGGCAAGCGCCAACGTTTCTGCCCCATAGCTTAGTACTGGCAGTATACATTGGTTATATGTTAAAAACATCCTTAAGCCCACCAAGTGCCGTCCACGCCAAG
Organism: Pissodes strobi; assembly: GCA_016904865.1. Taxonomy (NCBI): domain Eukaryota; kingdom Metazoa; phylum Arthropoda; class Insecta; order Coleoptera; family Curculionidae; genus Pissodes; species Pissodes strobi. Next base: position 17,554 of record MU185447.1, on the reverse strand, counting down.
CCTATTCTCCTGTTCAGCTCGCAGGTCTGATTATCTCGGCCAATCTTGAGCTCGTGTCCTAAATATTTATATGAGGCAACTTGCTCGATGCTCCTAGCATCAACTGAGTCATAAATTGCGTCTTCGCTTAATTTTTTGTCCGATCTCTTTGCACACTTCATGAAGGCTCCCCAGCATAGTCTGTGCCTGGTCAATACTGTCGGCAGTTATGACAATGTCATCCGCAAATCTCAGGTGGCTCAACAGCTCTCCGTCGATATTTATGCCATTTTCTTCCCAGTTTACTCTTTTAGAGGCATACTCTAGTCTGGTGGTAAAGAGTTTCGGAGATATTGTATCGCCCTCCCTAACGAACTCCCCTCTCGATTTGAAATTTATTTGTGTCTGCATGTAATCTTACACGTGCAGTTGCCTGCTTGTATACGTTCTTCAAAAGGGAATTATAACGATAGCCAATATGACAATACGCCAGCGCTAGCAGCATCTTGTGTTATTGATTTACGAAGTCGAAGGTCTTCTAGATCGTTTGAAGTTGATCGTTTGTTCCATACCCTCCTCTAAATCCAGCCTGTTCTCTTGGCTGATATAAGTCTAATTTAGATATTAGATGCTTTGTTATAGTCTTCATGAAGAGTTTGTAGACATGTGACTAGGCTTATGGGTCTATAGTTTTCTAGTTTTGCGATGTCTCCCTTTTTGATTATGATTATAACAGCATTATCCCATTGGGAAGGTGTTATTTCCTTCAGGAGACATGCATTGAAACGCCTGCATATATTGTTACATTAAAATTCAATTTTGTTAATTTTATTATAATATTAATTTGTTAAGATATACTTCGAATTGTCTAATGTAAGTTTATACTTCAAATAAAAAGCCAATTTATTACTATAAACTATAAATGCACTTTTCTTTAAATTATTACTTTAATTTACTAAAAATATGAACTGAAAGATAGCTCAGGGTGTATAGGTTCGTAGCACGCTAATTAAAATTTATTTCCGAGTGCAGTTGTTGAGAAAGGGTGCAAAATAAAAAATTGGAAATTTCAAAAAACAATTATTCTATTTAGATTCCCTTCTAACACAAATAAGGATTGATATTCTAGATTCTATTGAATTATCTTGGTGATATCTGCACTTTAATCACCTTGTGGTTTCTCCGAACTCCCTGGAGAGTGTTACTGAAACTTGCTGCAGTGCCTAGGATCTATACTGTAACGTGACTGGAAGCTGTCCTGGTAAGGCGAGTGCGTGTGGCCTCAGTAGCATGAAAAAATAAAACAGTTCAAGGCAGTTAAAGCGTTCACCAAGAATGTTGTTACAACTCTGTTTCAACTTGGCGGAGAGTGTCGCTTGTCTAAGCTTAGGCTTTTAATACAGAACTTGGCAAGAGATAGCGAAAAATAATTGTTCTCAATTAACAATGCTGGAAAATGCCAAAACACGCTGAAGAAAAGTTGTGAGGCTTAGTTAAATATGCCTCCGTCAATTTGCACAGAATTGTTTCTGTAGACAACAATTATGTTTTCAATTAAACAGTTAACAGATCACAGATAATAAATAAAATAAATAGCTATAAAAGCTGAGAAATATTGTGATGAACAATATTTCAATAAAAAAGCAATTACAATAATCAGGTAAGAACAAAAGTGAAATCAATAAATTTAAATAGGTAATCAGAATTTAATTATTGCCTGAAAGCTACTTTTCAACTCAAAAATCAATTTAATTCAACAATAAAGGTTATGACAAATTTAAACAGAAATAGAGAAATAAAGAAACAGAGTTATTAAGATCTTGTACCCACCACGGTCGAGAAGGGCTTGAGAAGGGGCTCTTTAAATATCTAATGTGACGACAAAATACTTATATAGGTCGAGCAATAACTAACTAAGCTTGACTCTAATCTCACATCTAATCCATAACAACCGACAACGGTACTAGAGAAAGTTAGACTGAGTATCCTACACTATAGACGGTTTTAGTTATTAATTTCCAAAAATTGCTGCCTATAGGCCACTTTGATCGATTCGTTAGTTGGGTTGCTAAACTAAATCCGAAATTTAATAATTCCCCGCTTTTGCAGGATCAAGTCTTTTTTCTCTCTCTTATCAAAGAGCCTTAAGCTCCAAAAAACTAATATCTCACCTGTCCTACAGACAAGAAAATACCCACGGCAAAAGACAACGTAGTATATGTAACGATAGTAGGCAGATATCAGAGATTTACACGCTTAGCAGCTTTATTCTACAGACTTTTCAATATAGGAAACTTGAAATAAAAATCAGATAACGAAGAGATATAACGAAAATGTCAAGCCTGCACAGACGCGCAGTCGTCTCAAATGTTACACCTTTTTCCACCGTACGAAGCGACCGATCTTTAAGCATAAAGTCTGAACTGGATATTTGAAATTCTTTACCAATTTTAACTAATATATTCTACTGCTGTATTTACGTAGATTCAACCCATAATATTAATTTTCATTTTATATTAACTAGATAATTATCGACTGGTATATTTAAAAGACAAAAATTAGTTTAAAATGAACTTCAGTATTTATTAATATTTTCATACTATTTAATGCGGAATTTTCCACACTGTTGATACCAGGTCGTTAAGATAGTAAGTCAAAATAGGTTGAAGATGAAAAGTTATTATTTCAAACCAAAAATAAATACAAGCGAATTTGGAACAACCTGATGTTACGGAATTGTTAAAATTACCGTAACAATATTTTTAAGCAATATGTTTTCTCCTGCCTTAATTGATTCGATAACAATTCCATCTTCGCCTGGGGATCTATTGTCCTTCATTTCTTTCAGTGATGATCTTACCTCATCCAGGATAATATCAGGAATATCCTCAGAACCCTGATTTTGGACATGAGGCACGTTCTCAGGGAGATTTTGTTGTTTTTTTCTTTGTATAGCTCTGTATAAAAGTCCTCCACCAACTTTAAAATTTCTTCCTTGTTTGAGGTAACGTGGCCTGCCTCATCCTCTAGCTTACAAATGTTTTTGGTACCAGATGAGAAATTTCTTCGAAGGACATTCAAACTTTTGTTGTTTTCGATAATGTTTCCTATTTTCTCGGCCTTAAACTATCTTACATCTCCCCCAACGCCCTTTGAAATGTTTCTAATTAGGATCCGCAGTTGGTCTGCATTCGTGGTGTGCTTAAAATTAAGTTCTCTTCTTTGTTTCATAAGACTCTTTGTGTTTTCGCTAAGCTTATCCTTTGACTTCTTGTTTTTGTAGCAACACCGTTCTTGTGCATCTTTTAAAATTGTGTTAATTTCTCTATTCACTGCTTCGATATTTACTTCCTCACTTCTCGAAAGCTCAGAGTTCTCCAGTTTGAGGTATATCTGTTTCTGGTATTCACCCAGGTCTTTGACATCAGGCCACTTTTGAGGTGTTTGTTTTAATATCATATTTGCCCTCTCTCGTTTTATATTATTGTCACCTTTGCTCTCACCATTCTATGGTCGGTACTGAATGAAAATGTATTTAGTACGTTTACATCTTGCACAATCTTTTTCCTGTCGGTGATGATATAATCGATTTCATATTTAGTAATTCCGTCTGGGCTTGCCCACGTCCAGCGCTTTTGTTACTCTTCTTAAAAAATGAGTCAAGGAGTGTATTTCCTCTTTCGTTCCTCTGACCATAATCATGTTCTCCCATCGCGATCTCGGCTTCATCATCTTTGCATCCCCGTTTTGCATTCAAGTCTCCTATGATAAGGTTGTAGTGAGTTGGTGTTTTTACCATCGCTGCTGCAATGACTTCATAAAAACCTACCACTTCTTCGTCCAGTGTGTAGTTGTTGGGGCGTAGACATGAATATATATTTAGTCTGCATTTTGAGCTCATTCTTAGCATAAGAAACGCCACTCTCAAGCCTACACTGTCGATCTGGACAACGTTGCTAGCGTGTTGCTTGTTTATTAGGAAACATACTCATCCTTCCATTGAGTCGTTGTCTCCTTTGTGATAAAACATGTGTCCTGACTTCAATTTTATTTGTTGTTCTCCCTTTCGTCTAACTTCGCCGTTCAATCCTACAACCTCCCAGTTTATGTGCTTGAGCTCCTCTTCTAACTCCAACAATATTTCCTCTAATGACAGCGTTCTCGTATTCAGTGTAGCAACTTGCAGTCGTCGTTTTTTTAAGAAAACATTAGTTTGATTCGCCACGAGTTTGGAGCACCCTATATATTCGAAAATAAGTTTAAAGTGTGGACCATAAGGTTCTATACAAGTTTTGTATTGAACATTTTTTCTTGTTCTTGCTGATGAACGAGATATTGTCCGCTTACACACTAAATGGACACCCTGTATAATACAATATATTGTGTTATACATTAAATAATATAATATTCAATACATCTTCTCATTCAAATTTATTTTAATCTTGGCTTGAAATAAGAGAATAATAAGCAGCAAATAAATTAAATAGATGGATCCCTGAATAATATAATATGACTGCTTCTGATTTCGTTCTATTTTAAGATTTGTTTTGGGCAACTTTCCATGGTACGTGGGGTGTAACAATTCGATTCGGTTATATTTTCACGTCACGAAAAAAATATTATTTACTTTTCTTGACAAGGAATTGTTTTCTAAAGTATGGTTAAAAATAAGTGCTAACTAATAAAAAATATCTGCTCTGTATATCATTATGCGTATATTATTAAAAATAGAAGAGTTATTTCAATCAATCATTTTTAGACAACCATAATATAAGGAGCACGATTACTTTTTTTCCTTGAGCTAAATATTTTGAATAATGTGTTTAGCATTATACCGATATTAGTTAAAATTCGTGGATCAAAAACAGGAAGATGGAAGAGGAAGCAGCGAAATTATACGATTAAAAATAGTTACAAATGAATAACGTGGGATCAACGAAAACACGAGATCACAGCAGCTGGGAAGTAAGGATCGCTAAGACATCATATCAAATACAATAAAGCTCCCAACGCGGATAAGATGCGGAGCGGACATACAAAATAAATGCACTTGCCGAAACAAAACTAATATTTTGAACGCACTATTAAAATACGGAAGCCTGAAGAATGAAGGAAAAGTACCACCATATAGAAGTGGATGATCAATATTTTGACAAATGAAGGAAATTCTAGGCATGTCATAAAAATACATAAGAAGTCATCATATTTAGAAAAGTAAATTCAGCTTACTTTGTCTATTAATCAAAATTTAATAGAAAGGATATTAAGTTTTAGACCTGTAGAATATTCTATATTGTCAACATGCGGTTTAGCAGTTGCATATTTGGCTATTTATGGACACCAAATAACAACTAAACCCATTTAGCTTCAATACAGCATAAAGTGTACTTTAACGCCATGACACACCTCTTCACGCTGGTTATGTTTGGGCCAATATAACATTCACTGATAACGTTTTTTCCGAAGGCGATGAAATCTTTTATTTTCTGGAGGTCAAAATAAAATGTCAGCGACCTCCCAACCTTCAGGAACCTCTAGTGTATAGTCTAATATTATAGGATAAAGTGCTCGAATACCGCCACCCTAAGCAAATTGTGTATTTATCAAAATGCGTTTACAGATGAAAATAACTTTAAAGTTGATTTAACAACTCAATTCCATTACTAGTAGTGTTGCTAGTGTGATTCTATTAAATAAATATTTCCTGCTCATTAATACAAAAATATAGATTAAATTTAATCTTAAAGGGATGTCCTCATTTATTCCGCTTCTTTCATCTTATTACACTCATTTATATTTATGGAAAATTTTATTAAAACGATATTAAGATCTCTTATAATACATTTGTAAACTGAAAGTAGTGTATTTATATGTTTTTCTACATAAAGTATATCTATTTACCCATCCAACTAAAAATCACAAAGTTTTTGACTTTCGTTGAGAATTAACTCATCTCATGGCACCATGTTGAATATTTTTAGTATTTTATCCATTTCTCTCTTCGCTTGTTTTTGAGAAAACGCCTTCCACAAAGAGTTCATAGCGTATCTTTATCGTTTGAACTATCCTCTTCACCAGTGGACACCAGTGGAACTCTTATTTCATTCCCACTGTCGGTCGCTTGAACTCGACTCACACTTTTTTAGTTTGTTCTTGGGAGGTTTTGCCGGTGATATGTCAGGCGAATTTGTATCTTCAATGTTAAGACATCTCTTCCTATCTTCTTCTTTTCCATGGATATCGTTAGAGATTACTTATGGGGAGTCTGAATTACTGGAACCTTTTGAAACTACCCATACCTCCGCAATGTATTTATGTGCGAAAATCCGAATATTGCCGTGATCGTCGTTTATTTTATTATCGAGAACCTTTACAAACGATGTGCTCGTCCCAGGGTCTTTTAGAGTTTGAACAAGTTAAAGTTTGTTTACAACGAATCTTCGAGTAGCGTACCTCTTTTCTGTAAAGCTAATAACAGCAATAAAAGACAAATTTCGAGAGAGCACAATTTATTTTAATAATAATTAGAAATTTATATATTGAACATTTTAGCGCACTATCAATTTTAAACCATCAAAGTTTAGCTATTTAGAAAAGTAAACGTCGAACCATTGAAAAATAAATCGTAATACAATTTAAGCAAATAGATCCTTACACATTTCATCAATCGATAAATTGGACAGTGAAAATTGCAACAAATAAAATCATACACAAATTTTTCAGATAATCAATTCGTTCAATGGTATAAAGAATATATCCAACTTAATTTTATAAACATTAATTATGTTTGACCAAACTATGGTGACCAATTTGCATGAAACCGCTATCAAAAATAAGGAGGCAAGTAATGGCCCACGGCCATTACTTGCATTACATTACATTACATCCATTTAACCTCGCATATATTTGTTCGGCTCTATTAAACGCTAATTACCAACCAACAGACACTCTATACTTAATTGCACGTAAGTCAGTCCCTTTCACCAGAAACTCTAACCTTGTATAATATTAACTTCCAGTACATCAAAGATCTTTAGTTTTTATAATTTTTTTCACACGGGGGAGATACTTCAGCCGCGGGTCCGTGCTAACCAGGCAGAATTTTACTTTTTTTCGCACAGGGAAGATACTTCAGCTGCGGGTTCTTGCTGACCAGGTAAAGAGATACTTTTTTAAACGCAGGGGCCGGGCGGTACACCAGCCCCGGGATTTTGTCCAGTGGTAAAGCTTGAGTTTTTGCATGCTTCATAACCTATTCAATAAGTAATTTATTGCTATTTATTTATAGTTAATATTAATAACCAATTTCAGCAAATCAGCCAAACCTTTGAATTGTCTTTACGGCCTCCACGCTTGATTCAAACCCCTTAAATATAAGCTTCACATTACTTTATTTGACGCCCTAAAGTGTTTCAATAATTCATTCTTGGAATCATTCCTACATATTTTAGACCTATGGAGTGTTTTCAAATTATTTCTTTATTTATATGGCCTGACTGAATCCCGATACTTTTGTCTAATTTGACCTGGATTCCGTTACCTAAATCTGTACTGCATTTTTGACATAAGCAAAGAGTATTTATTATCTTGAATCAACTCGTCATATCTGTAATGTATTGGTAATTTTATTTTATTTATTAGACTAATTTAACCTTGTTAATGGCACAACAGTTTATAACAGTATACATCCCAAATAAAAAGAGACACCATTATCACCATTACCATGTCTCGTGGCACAAGAAAAATGTGTTGGTAGATTCATATTAGTTTTACCTATTTTTCTTTACCAGAGCCGATTTATAGAGTCAGATAACTGAATAGGTGTATACATTAAAGAAAAGTGTGATTTATGTGCTAATGAAATAATTTATGTCCTGGAACTCTACACAGTTCGCTTTGGACTAATTCAGGATCGGTTAGTTTTGAGTTTACTGCCTTAGTACCTTTTCGTGTTAGTTTCGGCATGTTGCTTGATAATTTAACTAGTCGTTATTTTACTTGAAAAGCAATGAAAGGGTTATAATCGAATAATTGTCAACAGTTTCGCAACCGTGCAAAGACGTTGCTCTGTTGCCAAGAAGTTATATTACCCAATTCGCAGCAGTTTAAACGTTGCCAGAGTAACCCAACTTCATGTAATTATAACCTTTTGGCTTGCGAAGAAGTTACATTACCCAATTCGCAACCGTCTAAGACGTTGCCAAACGGTAATCCAACTCCATTTAAACCTCAATAACTATGAATGCTATGACATCCCCTTGCAGACTTTGCTTATTGATATTGTTGACTTAAAAGCCAACCGGTTACCGCTGTTAAGCCAACAATATCAACGTAATTAGATATACAACATTCGCAGCCGTCTGAGACGTTGCCAAGGTACATCCAATTTCTCGCAAAAGGAACCCACAACATTCACAGGTACTCGTATGCACCTCAAAACTGCTAGCCAACAAGTGTCCTTTAGTGAGTCGCGCATTTTCTTTTTATAGGAGTTCGCGCCTCCCGTCCCTCGATTCCTGTGACGTCTTTCGTACGTTTCTTTTATGCAGCCCTTCGCTTGGGATTTCTACCGGTTTCACGGCCCATTCACTTTCTGAATGTTTGGACTTGCGACTTATGGTTGTTATCATTTCCTCGATTATCAAACATGCTTTTAGAAACATCATCATTAAGCGGATGAATTCCAGTTTTTCTAAATCTATTCCAGCCGTTTCAAGAATAGAAGCACAAAGGTATACTTTACAGAGCTAACTAGATGCTTGTAGTTTCCTCACAATTTTGTTTGGGTTGGAGGACAACCGTTGATCTATATCCTTTGACTATCGAGTTTTCAAAGGAAACATAAATGCTACATCAAGAGGTTGTAGCTTGTCAGTTGAGTGGGGAGGAAGGCAAACTATAGATTCTCCTGCCTCTCTTACATGATCAACAAGATTTACATCTCTAATGTGGGAATAGTAACCATCAAAGATGGCATCTACTAGCTTCTGTTTTAAGGGCTTTACTATAGAAATGAAATGTTCAAACCATTTGTGACATAAAGGACAAGTGACCCAACCTGTATCCGAGCATCCTCTGACCCCAGATGAGCTCCATCACATAATTAGTTCTTCCTATCGTCTTTCTGCGGAAATACTAGCATAGGTGCAATATACGTGGTTGCAGCTGGCATACATGTTTTCATTATGATTGTCTCCCCACATTTAACTGACAAAATTTGCGGACTTGCTTTTTTCCATTGTCGGAAATCACTCTGGCAGTCTTATGCTGCACCATGCTTATACCTCTTGCATCCACCTTGGACATTTTTGAGACATCCATGTTCTTTTTTTTAAGTCCAGTCTTCAGGATAGAAAAATACTGTTCAAATTCTTTTTTTGTAAATCTTTAGCGCTGGCCATCGCTTCAACTCGACTGACACTTCTTCTTGCATGATCAACAAGATTTACATGTCTAATGTGGGAATAGTAACCATCAAGGATGGCATCTACTGGCTTCTCTTTTATAGGCTTTACTATAGAAATGAAATGTTCAAGCCATTTGAGACATAATGGACAAGTGACCCAACCTGTATCAGAGGAACTCCACCACATAATTAGTTCGTCCTGCCGTCTTTCTTCGGAAATACTAGGCAAGGTGGAATATACTTGCCTGCAGCTGACATACAGCTTTTCATTATGATTGTATCCCTATATCTAGCAGACAAAGTTTGTGGACTTGCTTTTTCCTTTGTCGGACATCACTCTGGCAGTCTTATGCTGCACCATACTTATACCCCTTGCTAGTGTGATTCTATTAAATAAATATTTCCTAAGAAAAATTACTCATGATAGAAAAATATAGATTAAATTTAATCTTCATCTCTTTCATCTTATTATACTTATTTATTTATATGGGAAATTTTATTAAAACGATATTGAGATCTCTTATAATACAATTATTGAACTGAAAGTGTATTTATATATTTTTCCACATCAACTACATCTATTTATCCGTCCATACAAAAATCACAAAATTTTTGACTTTCGTCAACATCTCGTGGCACCACGTTAATCATTTTGTATCCATTTCTCCCTTCGCTTGTCTCTGGAGAAACGTCTTCCACAAAGAGCGCATTGCGTATCTTCATCGTTTGAACTATCCTCGTCATCGGTGGGCACCAGTGGAACTGGTGTTTCATCTTCATAGTCGCTTTAGCTTGACATATAATTCTTTGATTTATTCTTGCGGATTGGTGTTCCATTGAAACCATTTCTTCCAACGCTGTTCCGCCATTTATTTCTTTTCCATTGATATTGTTAGAGATGCCTTACGGTCCTGTTATAAAGAATAAGGTCCCCGCTCCGAGGATGTGAAGTGCTTGATTACTGGAGTTCCCTAGATGTATCTTGGACTTACCACTTAAGGTGAAGCTGGAGTATTCATTCCCTCCATTATTAGGCACCTCTCGTTCTTCAAGCTATCTAGCTATGAATTCATGCTCTTGAAAGACATCATTAAACGAACGAATTGGAGCTTTTCTAAATCCATTAAAAGTCGTTTCAAGAGTAGCAGCACGAAGGTATGCTTTACAGAATAAACTAGATACTTGTAAAAAGTTTTCTCCCAATTCTGTTTGGGTTAGAGACCAACCATGCTTTGCATATCGAGTTTTCAGAGGATACATAAATGCTACATCTAGAAGTTGTATCTTGTTTGTTGAGTAAGGAGGAAGGCAAACTATAGATACTCTCTTGTACGGTCGATAAGTTCTAGATTTCTAGTATGGGAATAGTGATCATCAAGGATGAGTACTACGGGCATTCTTTTTAAGGGTTTTACAATGGAAATAAAACGTTCAAACTATTTGAGAAACAGAAGATCACTAACCCAACCTGAGTCGGAGCATCCTTCTATTGACCCCGGAGAAGCTCCCTCACACAGCAATTGCTGCAATTTTTTTTTAGAAATAGCAGTAAAGGTGGAATATACTTGCCTGCCATTGGCATCACACTTGTTTCATCCACATTGGACCTTTTTGAGGGATCAAAGTTCATTTATTAAGTTCAGTCTTCAGGATAGAAAAATACAAATACAAAATACAAATTCTATGGTGGTCTAAGGGAAAGTTCTGTATGGCGTTTAAAAAATAGTCTAACCCACTTTTTTCCAGCAGCCTTTGTTTACATACTTGCAATGAAAGAAATTGTGGAATTAATAGTACAAAAAAAAATTAGTGGCATCTGGTGACAGTAGTTAGCGAACCCAGTAGCATTTTTATACGTTAGAATATACGATAAAGGGTCACTTTGGGTCGTTCTAGCGCCGAAAAAGTCACAAGAATCGAAAAAACTAAGACGAGAGTTCGAGAGAGAATTTCTAGGTGAGAAACTTTAAATACTTCGGAAAAATGTAATTTTCAGGGAAAATGTAAAAACATCGATTAATAGGTTAAATAAATTAAGGTTTTAATTTTTATTTTCCTGGAAAAGAACTTAAAGCAGATTACTTCATGAGAATCAATGCCAAAAAGTTTATTAGAAAACACTTTTTAAATGATGATTCCTTTTAAACTTAAACTTTTCGGCATTTCGAGTTGTGTAACATCACAACGACTAATATGGAGCAACTAAACTTTCGTACATTAAAGAAGGTGGCTTAGAGCATAAAATACCAAAAAATCGATTCGATTGAAAATAACAAATTGTTGATTTTTTGATTTTCATTTTGAAAACTCTACTTTAATGCTTATGTGCTTAGCTGCGAAAAGCTGTTTTAAAGAAATCTATCTCGGATTCGTAAACCTCGTGATCTCTGCTATAAAAAGCTCTTCTTTAATTGTCCGCACATAATCAGGGAATACGAGGAAATCGAGGTTAAATTGAGAAATGCAGAAAAACACAAACAGTTTACCAAGTTTTCAGTACCTATTTTGGCAATGAAAGCTTTGCTTTTCATGTATTATGCAAAATTTATGTTAAAATATATAATTTATACATTTGATTGCCTGAGATCCAACAGAAAACGATCTGAATCCGGAAAAATGGGTTAGCATCGGAAAATGTGGACATTTTTCTGTGATTAGAGGCAGTTTCTGGGGGATTTTATGACAGATTTCGACGTAAAACTTTACTTTTAGTATATCGATGCATATAGTTATTGCGTTAAGTAAGTAGTTTTATTTGAGATCTCATTAAAATGATTTAGAGATTAAATAATGGGCCGTAATCCGAGAATCTGGAAACATTTCAAGCGAAAAACAGCTATTACTGCCAGTTTTATGGGGCGAAGTAAATTTTCCCTTAATCATCGAAGTTATGACAAGTAATTTCAAAATATACAACGCAATACTTGTATTTGACCAAGTTAGTTTTACTAAAGCAGAAATGTCATAAATCGTCATACTTTTGCCAGGGTTGTCTTTTATACCAAGCGTTAGAGCACAATTAACGTATTTTTTTGAGCGGACCATTTTAGGGGCTGAAGTTTGTGAGAGATATGTCGTTGGAATATAAGTACAGTCGCTCCATTTTACTGGCATGTATTTAAACTTCCTATTGATAATTGTGAACTATGAATATCAGGCAACAACAAGACTCGTTTCTCTTTGAAACACTTAGTAGATTTTAAAATGTGCCATATCAAAATCGACGAAATGAGATTCTTTCATACATCCTAAAGAATTGGAACTACCTGCACTTCCAACTGATGCACCAGTTAAAAAGTAATCACTGCAATTCACTCTTGGAATGTAAAAAACGTGGGAAAGCTATTACCATTTGCTAAAACTCCTGCTGCTTTAGTGACCAACGTGCAACGTTCTTCATATGTAACTCTTCTTATTTGCTTGTATCCTTTTCTGGCGGCAATCTTATCAGTTGTGACCCCGGTCATTTTCACTTCACGCCTGGCCCTCTCCTCGCTTCGCTCGCTCCGGGGCACAACCAAATAAAACTATAACCAAAACTAACCCAAATTTAAAAAAGAAACAAACTTAACTTTAAAAAAATAAAAGAACATCGACGGGAATAGAACCCGGGCCGCTGTATCAGAAACACAGCATCCAACCACTGAGCTACGGGATTACTTGAAATTAATTCGCTGGACCATAAAGATATCGTGTGTCAACAATGTAATGCGCGCGCAACTCTGAAGCTCTGTGACCGGGGTCGGGGCAACGTCTTGTTGGTCTCCTTCATACGTAATCGATCAAGCACAGATTTTAAGTTTTCAAAAGAATTAGGGGCAGTATTTTTATTAAAATTAATATTCTAGCCAGGAGAGTTCTCAATATGATAAAAACCAATTATTTGAGCCAGCCATTTCGGTTTTGTGACAGTATCTCGGAAGATGTAGATTTAAAGCCACGGCGTATTGATATACAAGTTTCCTTTCCTCTTTCACTGATAAGCCATAGTAAATATCTGAGGATTTTTTAACGGTGGGTCGCTAAGTATATTTCTGCACGTTAGAGAACACTTCTGTTTGAAATGTATCCTACAGTTACTGAAGTAGGATTGCCATTTTGTTTACTCCTGAGCAAAATCGAGTTATCGTACGAGAAAGAATGTTAAAATCTCTTGCCACGCTCTTCTGGATCTTCCATTTATTAAAACTTTTTTGGCAGCTCTACCCATTATACTCTTAGTAGTTTTTTTTGTTCCAGTCCTGGGTTTTTTTGGTAGTCTCCCATTTCAGATCCAAAAAAATCCAGACTTTTAGTTTATTGGACATTTAAATGTAGGATTACTAGATTGGATCAATCTGCCCTGTTGTTTTTGAGCCAGCCTGCTCAAAACTCATCTTGAATATTGTCAAAGAGGATTTGGGTGCTAACCACCACGTGTTGTGTGTAGGGTGCGTAGCGCAGATGATGATGATGAAGAGGACAAAAACTCGCTTCGTGCTAAAGATATGTGTATAACTGCCCAGGTTTAGTATACATGAAAGTTTGTACTTAGGTTGCTAACTATGTTTAAATATACTTTACCATAGGGGCGTGGGATGCATGACTATTCGTTGAAGACTTATCAGACGCGACCCGTTCGGTTTCAAGGGACAAATTGAGGCTTCCTTGAAATACTCTTGAATTATGTTGAGGCTGGGAGAGTTGCTTGGGTTACTTTATAGAGCTGACTTTAACTTATTTTTTATTAGTCTTTTAACTGACGTGTTTTAAGAGAAGTTTATTTGTGCATTCTCCGTAAAGGAACAAAATGCGAAAGAGAGTTTAACCCCCAGAGTCTTTCCCGTTAAGGTACCAAATAACTCTGGTTAAACACCCAAGAGCCTTTCCCGTATAGGTACCAAATAGCTCTAGATGAACAGTGGGGTGAACTTGTTGCCAGAACGCTCCCTATAGGATCCACGAACTGAACTAAGTTGTCGTTTACTCAGTCCGCTCGATCTTTTATACTAAAATTGGTTGAAAGCTTACTGATTGTTTTTAAAACATGTTTAGATAATAATCATAATAATTATGTTTTAAGATCAAGCATCAAGTTCAAACTTTATACTGAGTGTTCTTTTTTTAGTGAATATGATTTCTAGTTTACAATATTTGTGGTCTTTTAAAATTTTCATTCTCACGACAATTCAATATTCATTTTCTCTTAAAAAAATCATAAAAAATTAAACTTTAAATTGCTATATTTATCAGATTTTTATTAACTCTCCCAATATTAACCAGCAGTAGCGAAAGATTGATATTTTCCGGTAGATACTACTAAACGACTGACCAACTAAACTCCTGCTAAAGGCGGTTAAGTTTCAGGTTTCAGGCTCAAACCAGGAGTCTGTAGTGGGGGAACAGTGATGCCAAGATATCCGGAAAGTAAAAAAAATGCGCCCGTGCGTCAAATATTCCCCTAATAATGTACATTCCATTTGCGTCCCAGTGCAATATTTATTATTAAACTAAATTCTGCTTCTAATGTCTGAATTCAGACTTTTTTCGCTGAAACCAAACTTTAAAATCTAAACTCAGAATTTATTTTCTAAATTCAGAGTTTAAAATTCAAAACATTTTCTCTGAATTAATAGTTTAAAGTTTGAATTCAAAATTAAAAATCTGAGTTCAGACTTTTTTCTCTGAATTTTAAGTCTTAAAAATCTATTGTAATCCTTTGACACTTTCGTATATTCGCCAACATTTTGGCTTATCTGCATCTTTACCAATTTATTATTTTCCCCAAATAAGAATGTGTAAATTTTCTAACTATGAGCATAAACTGTAGCTTACTTATATGTTAACAACATGTATTTAATTAATCCTAGACACGTGCTCTCCATTCGTTAAAATTAAAAAAGCAAACAGATAAACATGCGTTTTACTGCCGATCCCTTGTCGCGCGTGTTAATATTACGCTGTTAAAGCCCGTCGTGGAACAATTCACATAATCTGTGCAGAGAAATTTCATTTACACATCTGTTTCGGAAAGTAGGTAGGTATACCTTCTTTTTGGGGGCTAATAGTAGGTTTGAATATCTTGAAGTATTTAATTGCTTTTGTTAAAACAAATCTCATGAACACCTAATTTTTCCACTACACCTAATCAGCAGAAACGTGTGTAGGTATAAATAAATTGATTTTAAATAAAATATCCTTTAGTTCTACTTAGAGAGAAAAAATAACAATTTATGGCACTCATCCATTTAAAAATTTATGCTAGCAATAATCAGTGCCAGCGCCGTAAAATTTTTACTATGTACTAACCACGGAAAAACATTAATAGGTAAATCAAGATTATCTCACTAAGAAGAGTGTAATAATGCATTACCAACTTAGCAGGCCAATTAAAATATGATAGACTCTAACTAAGCAAAAAGTTATTGTTTGGAAAACAAGAAATACTCTATTATTTTTTATTCTGAAAGAGTGAAATACGTCTACGAAATTCAGGCTTAGATATACGGACCAAAAATTTTCAGTCATCACCTGGCCCCGGGTAGTTCAGTTCAGTCTTTGGAGAAAAATCAGATCTAAGCTAACGAGATCCAAGAGTCACGGCGCAGCGGGGGTGTGCTTGTTGCAGTGCGAAAAACGTTAAATTATTATTGTAGGTGGTATCTATATGCCCCTTAACTCATCAGTAAATACTTACGAGAAAACACCGACCCTTTATTGGCTCCGACGGTAACGCTCTCGACCAAGACTCTGCTTATTATAATCAATATATTTTTGAAAGAGGTAAACAATTTGATTTAAATACATTTTTGGCGGGCACTGATTGGTAACTTCTGTTGTTGGAGCCGAGTCTGGTGATAGATATCAGTTCCCAGGCTGAAAACTTCAAAGATTTCCCGATGATATACCAATGAGCCGAAATATTTAATCATACAGAAAAAAGCACAAAACGTGTTTAGAAGATCTAGTTGGGTAGATATTTGTCCTTCTCAGTGTTGTTGGTGGAGATTGTTATCACAAGTTTATTCATCGCACAGAAGTTCAATACCCAGTAATATTAAAGCCTTTTTGACCTTTGTTGACGATAAGAGTATAATGATAAAAGCTTGCTTCAGTGCATAGCTTCCGAGACTGCTGAAATTAATTTAATTTTGAAACCTGCTTTGTTGTTTTCTGAACATCCGAAATCAGTATATTGCTGACTAGCGAACTCATCCTATATTTTAGCACGAAAAAGAGAGGTATATGTACATAGGCAATGATTTATTTATTTATTTATTTATTTATTTACGAGACTTGCCCATTCAAATATACAAAGTTTATTGCATCAATAATGCAACATTTTACAATGACATAAAATAATCCAAAATAAAAAAAAATACATTCACAAGCTGTATAAAAATATAAAAATAAACATAAATATGGCGGCAGTTATTATAGTTTATAGGTTTGTTCCTGTTAACTTCTTCCTATTACAAAGTAACAAACCACAAATACCAAAGAAAGAGTATAAAAAGATCTAGTTAACCTTTCATCAAACAGCCGAGTCGGGTGGTAGATATCAATTTGCAGGCTGAACACTCCAAAGATTTCCCGATGATATACCAATGAGCTGAAATATTTAATTATAAAGAAAAAAGCACAAAAAGTCTTTAGAAGATCTAAAAGTTGGGTAGATATTTGACCTTCTCAGTGTTGTTGGTGGAGATTGTTATCACAAGTTTATTCATCGCACAGAAGTTCAATACCCAGTAATATTAAAGCCTTTGTGACCTTTGGTAACGATAATAGTAACGATAAAAGCTTGCTTCAGTGCATAGTTTCTGAGACTGCTGAAATTAATTTAATTTTGAAACCTGCTTCGTTGTTTTCTGAACATCCGAAATCAGTATATTGTTGACCAACGAACTCATCATATATTTTAGCACGAAAAAAGAGAGATATAGGTACAAAGACAATGATTTATTTATTTATTTATTTACGAGACTTGCCCATTCAAATATACAAAGTTAATTACATCAATAATGCAACATTTTGCAATGACATAAAATAATCCAAAATGCAAAAATGGCATTCACAAACTATATAAAAATAAACATAAACATGGCGGCAGTTATTACAGTTTAGAGATTTGTCCGTGTTAACTTCTTCCTATTACAAGGTAACAAACCACAAAGACCAAAAAAAAAA
>MU185446.1:91817-112891 GCA_016904865.1 Pissodes strobi | reverse complement strand
AAGTATCCAATCGAAAACGCAAACTCCCATACTAATCAACTTGTTTGTAAACAAGCGGTGAGATGTTACATCGTATTCCCTCTGCAGCATGCTACTAGAAGTTTTAAAAATCTGAAGAATATTTCGTAAATTGATTTTGATATGTATCGGCTGTCGACCAAGCAACACCATATTTTTATTAAATAGTACTATCGAGTACAAAATGGATTTTGCTTGTGGTTACTTCCTGCAAGGAAAGAACCGATACGTATCAAAATGAATTTACTAAACATTTTTCAGGCTTTTAAAACTTCTAGTAGCATAATGCAGAGGGAATGCGATGTAACATCTTACCGCTTGTCCACAAACACGTTGATTCGTATGGGAGCTTATGTTTTCTATTCGATTCTGAGAAAGTACCCGTAGCCTGTCTGAAGAAATAAGAATTTTAAATGAAAATTACAATAAAACAATTTTAAATGCACTGGAACTCCAGAAAAGTATCTACAGGAAATGTGATGACGTTAATGGAATAAGGGATATGCATTACATTTAATTTAGACTGGAAATTAAACATTTTCTTTATTTTTTGTTTATGGATCAGTAAATCAGACTTCAAACATCAATGTCATGATATTTAAAAAATAAAAATTTATCTCCAGGTAGCAGCAGGTATCTAAATAGATAAGCAATTATACCGAAAAAATCTAGTATTTCGTAATTTAAAACCTCGATAATTTCAAAAATCGTTAAGTTTTGAAACATGACATATTAATAAAAAATGTAGTATATTACATTTAAAAAAAGCATGTTGGCATGTTTTGAATCAATTCTGAAACCGGTTGCTAATACAGAACCAGATCCAAGAAAATCTTATACATTAAAAAGTGTCAAACATGAACCTCACTCCTTCGCATTTTTAATTAAATGCTCTTTTGACGATTCTCTTTCCAAGTTTGAGCTAGATCGAGGTAATGACGCTGCAAAAGAGTTTGTGTCTCGCCTAGAAATTGATTTAAGGGGGTTATATAACACCTATGTAAAGGATTTTAAACCAATGATTCCCTTGAATAATGAGGAGAAGATTCAATTTAGAAATAGTAAAGTTTGTAACATTTGTGAACAACCGTTTGAAGACGGCGATGAGAAAAAAGTTGGCGACCATTGTCACCTTACCGGGAAATTTAGGGGTGCAGCCCATGGAATATGAAACATTAATTACAAGTTGCCCAATTTTGTTCCAATAGTATTTCATAATTTGAGCGGGTATGATCGTCATAGTTATGCAGGTATGGGGACAAAATTGATGTTATAGCTCAAAGCAAAGAAAAATATGTTGCATTCACAAAGAGCATCTATATGCATGATTATGTTGACAAAAATGGGGCTTTGAAGAAGAAATATTTAAAGTTACGATTTAATGTATACATTAAAATAAAAGCATGTGTAAAAACTGATGAAATCAAACAACTTTTATTGGAAATAAGTTTTCCTAATTTCAAAAATAGCAGAAATATTCCCGTTTAAAAAATTATCTGGATCACCGTTTACTATTTTTATTAAAATTTGATCACCGGTTGCAGAGATATTGGACCGATTCCATAAATATGATTAACCCTGTATATTACATTTCCCATGTAAAACGGAATAGATGAATGAAAGATTACCATGCTCTATACCTTGATATTACAGAATAATTATAGTTTCGGCCGAATAATTTGAAAACTCTCATCGCTATAATAGTTAGTGGCTGTTGAGGGACAAGAAAATAGCAATTCTTAATTAACTATTATAATTTAGATATTAACAGAAGGGACATATTACCACTGGGCGATGCACTTGAATTATTTTCAAATCGTAGACTGGTGGCCTAGAGACAGAAAGATCATTTTGCTAAATCGTTGCGGCAACATGATTAAGTACTCAGGCACAATTTAGATATTTTTACTAGAGATATAAGGATATCCACGATTTTGAAATTACGTGCCAAAATATTCCGATGCTCAAAAATATTATTCAGTCAGTTTGGGTAATCCTAAATAGATGCAATTTAATAAATATTAATGAAAAATATTTATTAGGAAAACCCACAGACTTTATTTAATAAAGAAAATGTAAGAGCAAGCAACTCACTTGGTAACGCCATACTAAGTTAAGTGAGCTGCACGTGCTTCAAATGATAATATGGACGTATAATCAAACATTTATTTATTCCAGCTTACAAATTCTGTGTATTACCAATGCAGGGTGTATTTTCAATTGAGTTCAACCCTAGGCTATACATATTTTCCGAAGCTTTCCGCCCCCCTCTTTTGAAGAGTAAATATTATTGATACTTACTACTAGACTTGATATTTTTTTGTTTCGTTTCCGAGCTAAAAATATTATTTATAATTCAGTTTTTTTATTCAGGTTTCAATTAAATTTTGTATTATTTTTAAACTTACAAACAATTACAGTTTTTAGAAATGCTACAAAAACGCGAAATACATTACAAAATTTTCTTCTTATTTAGGCTATACGAGTATGGTGAAATTTTTTTTGAAAACGTATATTAAAAGAAAATTATGTGCCTCACCTTTATAAGTACACAACTGAAGTGAAACTTTTGGAAGAGATATTATGAATTCAGTCGTGATTTTTCTTAATTTTCTCAACTTTTGCTCCCAGTTTCGGCACTTTTCTCTTCTTTTTTTTTTCAACTTTTTTTCCCAGAAAACCGCGTTTCTCTAACTTTCTTTTTTTTATTATTTTTTTCCTTTATTTCGTTTTATAATTTTTTTATTAACTCTCCGAATAATTTTTTTTATTAATTTTTCTTTTTCTTATTTAGTTTTATAATACTTTTATTAACTTTCCGTATACTCTTTTGTTTTTGTTTTTTTTATTTTTTTTCCTTATTTCGTTTCATAATACTAATTTACCGAACAGTTTTTTTACGTTCTCCAGGATCTTCTTTTTACCCCGGCATGTGTTTTTGTTTTTTATTATTTTTTTTTTTTCTTATTTCGTTTCATAATACTAACTTTCCGAGCAGTTCTTTACGTTTTTCTTTTCAATTTCAGTTTCGTCCAGGATCTTTATTTTACCCCGGCTACATATCCTGAAAATTTCAATCATCTGCTATTATTTGATAATTGATAACCGTTTCAAATTTGATAAGTGTTTCACATTAAAAATCGTTTCATTTTTTCTGAATTTACACTGGCTAAAGAAGTTTCACTTCAAAAATTACATATTATTATTTTTGTTCATAAATTCTATAGTGTTTTTATTATGCACATTTTGGGCGTCACTTTCCATTGGGTCATAGGCTTAGGCCTAATGGACTTAATGGTAAAAAACTGTTACCAACAAGCACTATTGAACAAGAAACTACATTTTCAAATTTGAAATGGCAGACAGCCTTGTCATCACTAGGGATGGGCCAAATAATCAATTAATGGAGTTTTGATTATTCGGATGTTGATTAGTTGATTAATCGATTTTTTCGATTCATAGTAGAAAATGGAATATTTTTTTCACCCTGCTTTTCTAGGAAGGAATACTATTTTGCCGCATTTGAGGAAATAGTATATTGTGTAACTAGGAGGAAAAGTAAAACATTCCTGGACGACTGTGGTAGTTGCTGGACGAGGCGCAGCCGAGGCCAGCAACACAGGAGTCCAGGAATGTGCTTTTCCTACGAGTTGCACATACTATTTTTTATCCGATCGAAATTAATTAGAATACGTACTTATATTACTGTAAATAAAAACGTGTTTTAAATTTAAACTCAACATAATATCAAGTTTTGAATCGAGCGAGCTTGAAGTTTATTACGTAGCTACGGAAACTACAGCTAAATGTTACTGTTGCTAGACGTCAGATCTGACAAACAAGGCGTTTGAATATGACAGAAATGTTACATTCCCGGACTGTTATTTCTATTCTTGTACAGTTATTGCATGTTACCGAGCAACGAATACAATATACTGGAATCATGACTTTTGCGGTGAGAAAACACATCGGAAAGGTGTCGTTTTTCGTCCGATCGGATAAAAAATGACATTTTCTAGATGTAAGTAAGGAAGTAGTGTGTGATGCACACATTCCGTAAGGATAGTGTAAAAAGTTATTTCCGATTTTTGAAAGTTTTAATGCTCGAGAAAAATTACAGCGTAATATTAGAGATGCTTTACCTCTTCTTTGATAATGACTGTGGCAGTAAGACATAGGGAAAAGTTATCCTGTTTAAACGCGTTTTGTAGCTCGTTTAATACTATAAGGATAAGCAGAATTTTACATTGCCAAAGCTAGTATTTTGAAGTTCTATTAATAGTTACTATAGTTTAGCTTTTATAAATCAGTAGTGACCCTAAGTCAGTTACAAAGTGCAATTTTTTGAAAAACAAAATCTTCCACTGTTGTAAATCGAAATAACCGATTAATGGAAATAATTGATTAGCCAATAAATCGATTATTCTAAATTGTTGATTAACCAATTAATCGAGTAATCGCAATAATGGATTAATCTATTGATCGAAAATAGGTAATTTGCTAATGTGTTGGAATCGAAAATCTATTATTAATTATTAGAAGTAATCGTTATTACTCGGTATGCCAATTCGAGCAGAATAGAATTTATATTTAAAAACTTCATTTGTTTATGTATGTGGGGCTGCTGGGTGGAGATGCGATATACGATCGTGCGCGCCAGTGGCAAAAACTTTAACTTTAAGAATCACGTCATGTATATTATACAATATCAGTGTTGACACAAAAAGTATGCAAATATTACTATTAATTGTAAAAATACATAAACAAAATGGCGTGTGCTTAAAACCACACAAGAAAGGAAAATTTTAACAATGCGAGATTAATAGTACAACTATTTTTGTTTTCTATATTTTAAAACAACTTACCAGAATTTGTTTAAAGCAAAATTTTACCTCGAAATCTCCCATAAAAATGGCAAAAATAGCTGCTTATTGCTTGAAAAATGTTCTCCGATCCTGTCCAATCTCCTTGATTTCAAATAAATCTATTTACTTACCCCAAAATCTATTTGCAGCGGCATGCCAAAAGTAAAAGTTTACTTTAAAATCTGCCATAAAATCCGCCAGAAGCTGCCTCTAACCAACAAAAAATGTCCTCAATTTCCTATTGTCTATTTTTTAGCTTCAAACTGTTTTCAATGAGATTTCAGGCAATTAAATGTACACGGTCACATATTTTAGTATAAGCGTTACAAAATATTGCAGGCTTTATTCCCTCAAATTTCTCATGATGCATCGAAAGCAATGACCTATCTTGTACGGAAAATTATTATAGGACTTTTTTGTAGTAGAGATCACGAAGTTTATGAATCTGAGATTATTTCTTCGAAATTACTGTACGTACGTATATTTTTTAAACTGAAAACCAAAAAATCACCAATTCGGCATTTTCAGTAAGATCGACGCGATTTTTTGGGAACTTCTGACTATATCCTCGCTTTTTAATTTAGTGGTGTGTCAAAACTCGAAATAATGAAGAGCTTAAATTCGATTAGCTCCCGCCGTATAAAACGCGTCAATATTCTCAAAGGATCTTCTATTAAGTTTTTGGTGTTCCCATCAAGTAGTCGGCATTTCTAAAAAATACCTTTCGAAAAAAAACCTTTATTTTATGGCTCAGAAATTGATGTTTTTATTACCTTTTTCCTGAAAGGTTCATTTTACCGACATTTTTGAAACAGAGAAGTTTTCAGAGAATGTTCTCCTAGAAATGCCCTATCAAACTGTCCCCTCAATTTTTTCAATCCTCGCTACTTTTTCGTCGCTAGATTTACCCAAATTGTCCCCTTATCGTATTTGGTAGTGCATAAAAATACTACTGGGTTCGCTGTTTATTAATCTCACTTAAGGAATCTTACGCATAGCGAATAGTCGTTTATCCATTCATTTTTCAACTTCTTGAGCACTTTATTTTCCATTTAATCCTTTAAATAAAAAAACATAGGGTGACATTAAAACTAGTTTTTACGTTCTTGCTATTTTGAGTTAGTTGTTTTAACAATCATATTTGCAAAATTAGAAAATATGTTTGTGTTTCATGTCTAATTTCACGCAAATGACACGATGAAAATAAGTCTATCCTGACAATGTAGACAGTTTGTTTCATTATTTTAGAGTTGATATTTAACACGCCATTATGAAGGCTTGAAATGTTTTATTTATTGGAACTATTATTAACGCCGATGCTACCAGAAAAACCAGTCATCCTGCAGGAAGAGCTTTTACTTTATTAGTAATTGTCTATCAGGCACTAACATCTTGTCATTTCATCCATTTTGTTGAAACGACCCAATATTGTCATAGCAGTGTGTATCTTTAGCCAATCTATTATATTTATCAGCACGCAACAATTTGTTATTCGCCCTCTCTTGATTGGAATTTTTGTGTTCTTTTTCGGTTTGGAAGTGTTCTTGCAAAACATCTACTTTTGGGAGGACTCTTTTAGACCATACGACTTTACTTCAAGATAATAATTTTATTAATACCTTTTTCAAATTTCTTAGCTAACCAGTAAACTTAATAATAATCATATTTACAATATATTAAATAGAAAAGATTACTGAAAATGGATTTATAATTGCTGAGTGGTCGTTTCCTTTATTTATATTTGCCTATCATTAGAATATGTGTACCTGAAAGTAAAGGCAAAACAACTTAATGGACAAATAAGATTAACTATTTATGGGGATGGAGTTGTGATAGGAATTGTTAGGTTTGGATAATAGGATGACAATATGTAAAAATAACCTTATAATAAAAAATAAAAATAGAGTAATGATATAATATACGCTATTATAAGTAGGTATAAGTATAACAGAATGCATATATCAGAAGTACTTTGGGACGAAAACTTCACGCGCGCAGCGTAATTGTCTGAAACTAAAAGTTAGAGAGACAAGAGACAAATGAACGACCTTTTAAGATCCTTTACAGTCAGACGGCACTATGTTATATTAGCCGCTTCTGATTGGTGGATTAACGCCCCTTTCACTTTATCTACGGTCCAGTCCGTTCATTCCAGCAAGTCTAGTTAGTCTAACGGTTAGATTCGGTGTTTGTAATGTGAGCGGCCCGCGTTCAAATCCGTCGGGATAAGGCATATTTTCTTTATTTTTTTAAAGTTATGGTTGTTTCCTTTTATAAATTTGGGTTAGTTTCAGTTAGTTTTGTCTGGTTTCGCCCATGCGTAAAGAGTTAACAGTACTCTAAAGTGACGTTACCCATTAGAAACGGCCAATAGAGCATAGTTTCATGGGACCGTAAAGGATCGTATAATACAAATAATGCAGATTTGTAGGTTAGTGTGGGTTAGCTTAGGTTAATTTTGGTTGGTTTGGGATAGTTAAAAGACAGTTACGTGTTTGTTTGGTTAATTTGAATTAGGAAAGAGAGTAGCGCACGTATCATGCTTGTTTTGTTATTTTGTGTTAATTTTGGTTGTTTTGTGTTAGCTTAGGTTATTGTTTAAACGCGTAGCGCTCTTGTCTCAGTCCCTTGTTTGGCTAGCTAGTTTTTTTATGTTCGGCACACACACAAAAGGAAAATCCTATATCACTCAACGAGCGGTGCGTGCGCGGAGATGATGGTGGACGTTGGACTTGAAGCGCTCTATAGGTTATAGTTTTCGGCAAAGACTTTACTCGGAAGTCCATTTCAGAGCGACACAGTCCTCCAGATAAAGGAGTCCCCTGAGAGCGACGTCCTAGGTGTTCATAACTGAATAGTATGTTCATGAGTAGCTTGTGTCTAACGGGTGCTTCTGCTTTGCACAACTCTGGGTGGAATCATAGGTCCGCCACTTTTCTTTGATGTTCAAGACTATCAAGGTCTTTAGTCAATTTTGGGTTATCCATAAGACGGACCCCTCTGCATGGAGTCCAGTACCTTGAACAAGTGTTTGGGTGCCGAGCTCCACACGTGGAAACAGTACTCCAAAGATGGTCTTATCTGGGCCTTAGAGAGCAGTAAGAGCTGATGAGGTGTATACCACTTTTTTGCTCTATAGGGTGCTCCTATCTTTTGTGTTGCTTCCTTGGCAATTTTGGTGACGTGATTACGCCAAGACATGTTGTTTTCTACATTGATGCCCAGCAAGCTTATGGATGATGCTAGAGTCAGTATTTGTCATGTCATTGATAAGTCAGGTCTTGCGTTGTTTGCTTCTTTGAGAAGACAGCTGCTTGAGTCTTTCCTGCGTTAAACTGGACACTGTTTTCTTCGCCCCATTCCATGATAGCGTTCATATCCACTTTGATGATCATGATCTGATTTTCTCACTCGCGTTGGGAACGAGCAGCGGTCACTGCAGGCCGCAACATGAATGAGGATATAAGAGTACTGTCGTCTGCAAAGTTGTAAAGAGATCGTTCGATATAGAGTAGGAACATTGTGAGAGATAATATACACCCTTGAGAAACTCCGGCAGAGAGATGTCCATCAATACCAACTCGGAACTTCGATTCCTTAAGAAATTGGAGAGCCCTAGAATCAGTGCTGGTTAGTGTTGCCGTCGAGACGAGACGAGACGAGAATAGGCCTTCTCTCGTCTTGTCTCGCCAGACGAGAGAAAATATGTCTCTCGTCTCGGCGAGAGAACGCTTTCTCTCGCTCGAGAGAACGCTTTCACTCGCTCGAGAGAACCCTTCTCTCGTCTCGTCTCGACCCTCTCGTAAATACTAAATATTTAATTTAAAAAAGCATAAACAACAAAATATAGGAGGTTTAAGGGGGTTATTCCTTGAGTTATTTTATGAATTAAAAGTATATTAACATAGGTCTGTTCTTTATCTACAGGGTGTTAATGTTAAAAATCGTTTTTGTTTAATATTTTATGCATTTCCTGGCGTATTACCTTGAAAATTGGCATACGGGGGTTTCTTGGTATGAAAAAGCAGATTATTGACACATTCTTACTGTGGCCGATAGAGCTTTAAAAAGAAGAGAAAATGTATTTAAAATTATTTAAATAATAGATTTTTTTTAATTGCTTCTTTTTAATTTTATTTTTATACTTTAAATTTTACAATAAAAAATTTATAGGTTCATTTAAGCTGTAGCTTTCTACGTGTTTATTGTGTACAATTTATAGCAACCTTATTTTTTTAAATGCTGTAAAAAAACATTCTTTTAATTTAATGTAACGTATTTTTAAGCAATCTGCAACACCCTGTATAGAAAAATATGTATTGTGCGCAAATTACTTCTCAAACGTTATAGCTTTCCAGTCAAAATGTTGTTCTACACAGTGGCACAAAAAAGTAAAGCGGCAACACTAGGTTTTGTTATTTTTTTTTTATTTTGGTTGTTTTTTAACATAATCCTTTTTGTGCCTTTACAATCAAAATAAATATTTAAGATTGGCGTTTTATTATTTTTTTGTATAGTAAGAGGTAAGACAATGGTAAGTAAGTGTGCGGGACAATTTCTATAACAGATATTTATGGAAATGTAACTCTATAAATAGAATTCTTCCGGTTCTTAGAAAAAATAATTTAAATTTCGATTTAAATTTGAACCCTTTTTGAAAATACATTAGAATTTAAATTTAATTACAATTTTTATATTACAGCAAATTGGCAAGATCTCTATTGTTGTTCTTATTTCTATAAACCTCCTACTTTACACCTCACGGTTGTTAGGACAAGCGCATTAAAGAATAGAATACTATTTTTATTAGCGCGATCATAAATTAGAATTTATACAGGTTACAATAATATCTAAATAAAAAGAATATAAAAAAGGTAAAACAAAAGCTGGAAATGTTTCCAAGATTAAGATTTTGGAAAAAGGGAATATTACTACATAAACGATTTTTTTACTGATGAAATTGAAAAAAAAATCTTTATTTTTTTTAATGCGAAGGCGATACTTTATTTTTAAGGTCTTATCGAGTAAGTAAGATTCCAGAATATTTCGTTCTTATTCTTATTATTATCTCAAACAAAATGGCAAACTTTAAACATTTAAATTGTTTAAAGTAAAAAAAAAACTTGCACACTTCCCATCTTATTTTATCCTATCCTATTAGATCTTGCCCTATTAGATCTTAGATCCTACACTTTTAAGAGCAATCGCATAATATTTGCAAACCCTTTTTTTATTTCCCATGTTAAACCCTTTTGATTCTAGAGCATGTCAAAAATGCAAAACTCTAATAAAAAAAATAATGGCGACATTTCATTTTGGAGGGTTATAGGAACCTAATATCTTGGCATCCTAAGGTATTCGATAACATCTTCCAAATAAGGTATCACAATACCCCATTTGTATTTTTTTAAATGACGCCCACCCTTTTTCACCCTTATAAAACCCTAAGGGCCGGTTTCTCAATAACGAGTTAGGTTTAAGCCGCGGGTTTTCTATAGAAAATTCGAGGGTAACTCGCGAGTTAAGAATTAACTCGACATTGGGAAACCGACCATAACTGTAGAAAATGTGTATGCTAACTACGAATTTAATACAATAGGTATCACCCAATTACTTATGTATGAAAAAATCATAAAGACGTTTTTTTTTTATTTTCTTTTGATTATGCCAATTTTTGGCTCGAGAGATCGAGAGAAAAACGAGAAATTCTCGACGAGAGAACATCTTTCTCTCGTCTCGTCTCGAGGCTTCATTCGAGAAAAAATACCTCTACGAGAGACGAGAATCTCTCGTCTCGACGCCATCACTAGTGCTGGTGGTACTCCGTACGCTTTCAATTTGCTTAACAATCCGTCATTCCACAGTGTGTTTTTTTATTCTTTTATGGCAGTGTCACACACACTAAAGGGAGATCCTATGGCCCTCGACGAGCGGTGTGTGTGCGAAGATGTTGATTGACACGGTTCTTGAATATTTGTAGGTTGTAATTAGTGGGAAACAGATGTCCTGGAAGTGAGTTCCACAGTGATGCAGTGCGCCAGACGAAGGAGTTCTGGTAAAGCGATATTCTAGGTGTTTCTAGTTGTACGACGAACTGGTGCGCTCCCGCCGTCTGTCGGGACTGTCTGACAGGAGTTGCCAGGGGCGGGATTATGCGGGCCAACTCCTGGGAACATCTGCCGTGAAAGTATCTGTAAAACAGAGACATCTCGGCCACATGTCTGCGATGTTCCAGATTATCCAGATTCCGGGTCAACTCCGGATCGCCGACGAGACGCACAGCCCTCTTCTGAATGGAATCCAGCAGCTTTAGGGTATGCTTTGGTGCGGCACCCCAGATATGTGAGCAATATTCTATGCACGGTCTTATTTGCGCTTTGTACAGCAAGAGCAACTGCTGCGGTGTATAGAGTTTTTTGTTGCGAAATAGCGCACCCAGCTTCTGGGAGGCTGATTTTGCGATGTTAGCAACATGGTCATGCCATGACATATTGCTGTTGACCGAGACACCCAGCAGCCCGATTGACGAGGATGAAGGAATGGTCGATCCTGCCATAATGATGTCAGGGCCCGCTGACGCGGACCTCTTAGTAAACGCTGCTGCTTGGGTCTTTGCTGCATTGAACTGGACCAAATTTCGGTCGCCCCAAGTTTGAACTTTCTCCAGGTCTTGATTAATTGCTGTAATCTGCTCCTGTCTGCGGTGATGAGTCTCAATCGCTGGTAGGGGTTTTTCTAATCTAAAGTGGGGGTACTGTCATCTGCAAAACTGTAAACAGGATTATTCGTTTCGATCAGCAGGTCATTAATATAGATGAGGAACAGAGTTGGTGAAAGTATTGCGCCCTGAGGCACGCCCGCGTTGATGGTGAATGTGTCCGAGATGTGTCCATCGACTGCAACGTGTAGGAATCGGTTCTTAAGGAAACTGGCCAGCCAGCTGCGGAGAGAGGCGGGCAGTCCCAAGGACGGCAGTTTGTTGAGCAGTCCGGCATGCCAAACTCTGTCGAATGCCTTTGAAATATCCAACGCAATCGCTCGAGACTCTCCGTAGTTTTCAATTGCCCTACTCCATATATAAGTGACATAGGCCAATATATCTCCTGTCGATCTCTCATTGCGAAAGCCGTATTGATTATCGCTGATTATTCTGTTGCTCTCGAGGTACTTGAGTAGTTGCTGGTTGACTACACGTTCCATGACTTTGGAGATTATTGGAAGCAAGGCAATTGGGCGATAGTTTGAGGGCGTGGTTTTCTTGCCTTTTTGGAACTGGTTGCACTCGAGCGACTTTCCACGAGGATGGGTAAATCCCTTTTCTGTAAGAAAGAGAGAAAAGCCTGGAAAAAACGGGTGTTAGT
This sequence comes from Pissodes strobi, assembly GCA_016904865.1. NCBI lineage: Eukaryota > Metazoa > Arthropoda > Insecta > Coleoptera > Curculionidae > Pissodes > Pissodes strobi. The sequence continues at coordinate 100,647 of MU185446.1, read as the reverse complement.
TCGTTGGCGCAGTTCTTTAGAACGGTGGCAGGTATTCCGTCCGGTCCTGATGCCTTTTGCGTATCTAGTTCTTTAAGGATTTTGCGAATATCACGATGAGAAAACTTGACTTCTGCCATGGTGGTGTTGATGTTCGGTATAGTGGAGAGAGTCTTGCCTTGGGGCACGTCTAAGGTAGAGTGCGATGAAAACATTTTGGCGAGCATGTTTGCTTTTTCCTTGGCCGTAGTCGCCGTGATGCCACGTTCGTCCGTCAAAAGTGGGAGAGACGTTTTTGTAAAGTTGTTACTTACTGCCTTTGCTACCGACCAGAAATTCCTGGAACCACTGGGGCATTGCAAAAGTTTATTCCTGATCCTTTGATTATGTTTGTCCTTAGTTTCGTCGATCACACGCTTGCACTCGTTCCTCGCTTCGATAAAATAATTGCGATTTTCAGCGGTCTGATTTTGCTGCCAGTACTTATAGGCTTGCTGTTTCCTTCCTACAGCTCTTTCGCATCTTTTGTCGAACCAGGGCTTTCCTTTTGATGGTAACTTGATGGAACTTGGGATGTATGCTTCCATTCCTGAGGAGATTACTTGCATGATCTCTTCGCAGCAGTCTGACGGGACGTCAGTGGCAAAGCAGACGTCGAGCCAAGGAAAATCTAGGTAGTACTGCCTTAGATCGTCCCAGTTTGCAGAATTGTAATGCCGGATTTTGCGAGGCAATAGTGGATCCTTCTGTATGAGTGGTAATTCACAAACCGTTGTAATAAGTTTGTGGTCGGAGGTACCTAATGGCGAACCAACTGTAACATTGTACTGGTCAGGATTGGTGGTCAGAAAAAGATTCAGGAGGGCGGCGAATTCGCACCTCTCTGAGATTCGAGTTGGTTCGTCTACAAGTTGAGTAAGCCCGCAGCTGATGGCAAATGCTTCAGCTTCTCTACCTTCGTTGTCGGTCTTGTTGTGATGTTTGAGCCAGTTGGTGTTGTGGGCATTGAAGTCTCCCAGAACGATTATTTCTGAACTGGGGTGATCGACCTGTATTGAGTCAAAAGTTGTAGCTAGTGTTGAGAAAAAGCTTTGGTAGGCTCTATCGCTCGGAGGGCGGTAGAGACAACATATAAACTTGGTTAATCCCTTGGCGGTGAACTTGAGCCACATGACGTCAAGGTTGTTCGGTTCGAGTGTTTCCTCGCGGTGACATGAAAGGTCGCTTCGGACAAAAAGGCATATTCCGAACTTATATCTAAATCGGGTATGTAAGTCGTAACCAGGATAGAGGTAGTTCACTGTTGTTGTTGAAGAACATACTTGTGTTTCTGTAAGGGCTAATATGTGTGGTCTATTTGCATGTAGATGTTGGTGTACCGAATTTATGTTTGTATTTAGGCCTCTGAGCAGAAATCTATTCTAAATTGGTTCGGTATCTTTATTGTCTGTGAAATGCGGAATGAAGGGCTCCAAGGGCCACCCAGCGCCCGGAGATCCGAATGGCCGTGGAGTTTACTTCCGGAATATTTTGATCCTGGAAGCACCATCATGTCCATATATTCCTACTGAGGAACCCGGGACCACCAGCGCGGAACGTGATTTGGGAAAACCACTTAGCGCTTCCCAATTCTGGTGGGGTGGTCTTTCACCGGACGATGCGAGTAGGCTTATGCATCTACCACCTAGGGCCGCTTCCACTCGAAGCATCGGCCTCAGACTCCTTCCTTTGGCGGTCCCTAGTCTGACAGGGGTAAAAATGGGGTTTGTTGGATCACTCCCCAGTGATCAGCTCCAGACTTTGTACTTTGATGTTCTCCAGCCTGGAGGAGGACGATGGGATTTGATGGGCCACATCCCGTGGCAACTCGGAATGGTGGGGGCGTCGCTCCCAGTAAGCAAACTCCTCTCACCAGTTTGACGTTCCTGCCAGCCAATACAATGCAGCCCCTCTTGTCACAAACTGTCATTGATCGGCCCCAGAATTTGTACTTTGGTGTTCTCCAGCCTGGGGGAGGACGATGGGATTTGATGCGCCATATCCCATGGCAACTCGGAATGGCGGGGGCGTCACTCCCCGTAATCAAACTCCTCTCACCAGTTTGACGTTCCTGCCAGCCAATACAATGCAGCCCCTCTTGTCACAAGCTGTTATTGATCAGCCCCAGACTTTGTACTTTGGTATTCTCCAGCCTGGGGGAGGAGGATGGGATTTAATGGGCCATATTCCATGGCAACTCAGAATGGCGGGGGCGTCACTTCCCGTAATCAAGCTCCTCTCACCAATTTGACGTTCCTGCCAGCCAATTCAATGCAGCCCCTCTTATCACAAGCTGTCATTGATCAGCTCCAGAATTTGCACTTTGGTGTTCTCCAGCCTGGGGGAGGACGATGTGATTTGATGCGCCATATCCCATGGCAACTCGAAATGGCGGGAGCGTCACTCCCCGTAATCAAACTGCTCTCACCAGTTTGACGTTCCTGCCAGCCAACACAATGTAGCCCCTCTTGTCACAAACTGTCATTGATCAGCTCCAGACTTTGTACTTTGGTGTTCTCCAGCCTGGGGGAGGACGATGGGATTTGATGTGCCATATCCCATGGCAACTCGGAATGGCGGGGTCGTCACTCCCCGTAATCAAACTCCTCTCACCAATTTGAAGTTCATGCCAGCCAACTCAATGCAGCCCCTCTTGTCACAAACTGTCATTGATCAGCTCCAGACTTTGTATTTTGGTGTTCTCCAGCCTGGGGGAGGACGATGGGATTTGATGGGCCATATCCCATGGCAACTCCGAATGGCGGGGGCGTCACTCCCCGTAATCAAACTCCTCTCACCAGTTTGACGTTCCTGCCAGCCAATTCAATACAGCCCCTCTTGTCACAAGCTGTCATTGATCAGCCCCAGACTTTGTACTTTGGTGTTCTCCAGCCTGGGGGAGGACGATGGGATTTGATGGGCCATATCCCATGGCAACTCGGAATGGCGGGGGCGTCACTCCCCGTAATCAACTCCCGTAATAACTCCTCTCACCAAGCCACACCCTATCAAATGCCTTGGATATGTTGAGAGCCACTGCACGCCGTAGGTCTCGATGGCTTTAGTCCACAAGTAGATCAGTTAGGGTTAGTTTCGATTAGTTTAGTTTGGGATAAAGACGCAAGAAAGGCGCTTGTCTCTTCACTCTGATTAATTAGAATTAGTATGGGCCAGTTTTGGTCAAACATGCATCTGACGTGGGACATTTACCTGCTTAAAAATGAAGAAAGCTAGTTAAGTGTAAAAACATTGTAAATAAACTTTCATCATTAATGTCGCATTGGGAGAGATTTCGTGTTAAAATTATTGCTGTCTTGGTTGTTAGAGCGTTGCTAACCAGCTCCCAGGATTGGATCTTTCTGCTTCGCTTGCAAAAGCAAATATTTAGTATAAAAAGAGTTAGGTAGATTGTAAGTTTAGTTTTAATGATCTCCTGATGACGCTAACATGGTTAGCGAAACACTGGTCGCCGTCGTGTGCAAAAATTATTTTTCGGTATTGCTGATAAAACAGTGTTTTAGTGCATTTTTACGAATGTTTTAAACGCTAACTTTTGTTCTTGGAAGATTATGATCACTAAAATATGGAAAATTATACAGAGTGTGTTGCATTTTGTTCTAATGCTCCCATAACGTCCTAAGAGCAATGACACACACAGCGGTTTTTGCCGAATCGGCTGCCGAGTCGGACGCCGACTCGGCGCGTATAATATACTTTGCAAATGGGGAAAAACACACACGGCGGCTATTACCGAGTCGCTGCTTGTTAGCCGCCTCGGCACGTCATCTGATACATGGGCCGCCGATTCGGCAAAAACAGCTGTGTGTGTCATAGCCGTGCTAAATGGCCGACTCGGCAGCCGATTCGGCAAAAACCGCTGTATGTGTCATGGCTCTAAGGTCGAAATCTCTCGGCGGCGGCGCATTCATCAAGCTTGGTCAGTCATGACAAAACTGGCTAAAATATGGCATCATAAAAATATCCTCAAAGCTACCAAAATGTGGGTGATTCAGTCTCTTGTTTTTTTCAATATTTATTTTGTATAGGTATCAAGTGCAAATATTATCTTTTATACGTTATAAAAAATTATCCGCATTTGAATAAGTGTGATTTATATATTTTATAGCAGTCTGTCAAATAGACATAAAATTTTTAATAGGCCATATCTTTACGCTTTATATTTATATATAACATACTATAATTGTCAAATTTTAGTGTAATAGTATACCATAATATGTTTAATTTTCCTCTTAGTATAGTAAGATTTAATAATGAAAAGGAGACAATTAAGAATATAGCAAAACTTAATGATTTTAACACGAACTTAATAGGTAGACTAATTATAGATATGCGTTTAGAGAAACCATTCGTAATTCCAGTTCTTTCGTTAATCACGATGAAAATATATTTTTTCTTCAAACGTCAGTAAAGCCGTCATTACTCGACTGTGTAGGCGGCCGTGAAGTTTCGTGGTTCCTCCGCCGGAGCTTTACTTTTCACTTTTCCGTCGGAGGAGGTAAAAGTGTTGTCATAGCAACATAGATACAATACAAACAGACAACAAAATAAGCGTCAACAACTCAAGATTTATTATATTTTACATTTTTTTGATTCACAGGTGGCTTACTTGAAATATGGGTACTAGGGTGGGCCGTGCAATCGGAGACGCAATCTTAAAAAAATAATTATTGTTGACAGTGTCCACTGACAGCTTTATGTTACATTACTATAGCAACAACCTGTGCCTATTCACCGACACCGGTCTAAGCCGCCTTGCGAACCCATTTATCTTTAATAATAATTATTATTACTACTAAAAAGAGATATTTTTGCATTAATTTGTCGACATTTGAAGAAAAAACAGCATATTTTACTTAGAGGAAAAGTTACTTTTCATGGCTTGCTCTCTATTACCAGCCTCACTCCGTTCGGCTGTTAAACACGAGCGCGCCACGAAACGTATCACTTTTCCTCCATATAAAATAATATACCATTGATGCCATAAAATTCGCGGTACACTAGAAGATTTCAAAAAGTTTAGGAGCGTAAGTTTAAAAATTAGCCAAACTATACCAAACTCAGTTTAAAGGTTAAGAAATTATTGGATAGGCCAAAGGACAAACTTGAAACTTAGGGAAAAATTGGAATATATGAAATCGGTTGCATGTAAAGTGTATCTTAATTATAATAGTTTTGGCTTTTAGATGCCTTTAATCTATCGGTAATCTATAGTGGTTAAACCTTATGATTTTATATCTGGTTTGCACGGTGACCTAAGTACAATTTTAAAAACGTGCCTTGTTTATCATTATTTTTGCATTGAAAATCTGTCCCTGTTATCAATGTGGAAATTATAAAATATATGAGTAGTTAAAATATAGGTCAAAGAGCCTATCCCATAGAGTCCATTGTACTGATTGATCGAGCGTTACCAAAGAGTTCCCAGAATCGGTTCCTTCTGGTTTCGCTTGATTAAGCACATACCTAGTTATTATAAATAGTCAGTCAGATTTTGAATTTGTTAACGTCATTATATTATTAGTAGATTTGTGATATTTAAAACATTGATTAATTTAACGATGATCACTTCTAGTTCAAATTAGTGGTCCTATAAATTTAATGTAACTAACATCGTTAGCGGGACGCACGTCGAGCGTAAAAATTCCGTTTCGATAATGCGGTTAAAACTGTGATGTAGTAATCAAACAGATCGTTTTTTCAGAATTCGTGGTGCTATTATAAACAAATATAGAGAATCTATAACCATTTAAAGGGCTTAATGTAGAATTAGGCAGTTGAGGTTTGCGTTAAGTTAACAACGATCAAAGAACGTCAGATGGAGGCACTTAAAGCAAAACCATGTATAATATTTACCCCGTCTTGATTTGGTCCAAGTAAGCGATATGACAGTACGAATATATCAGCTAAATTCTGCTCCTTTATGACGATATTGCACAAACATCACTTAAATATTTCCAAAATACAAAATGCTTATTTATAAATCTTCGATTGCTAAAAAACTTAACCATACAACATGCAACGTTTAACCTAAAATCAACTCAATAGGTCATGAACCCAACTAGTTAGTCATCAATGACAATTAATTGATATATCAAATATATGCATACGTAGTAGATTTATTTTTCTGAAAGTTTTATTTCTATATTTATCATTGTCATTTTTAAACTTCAATTTGAGGGGCGGCGGCGTCAGTAAATTGGACACCCTGGAACTCTTTAGATAGTTAAAAGGCTACAAGGAAATAAATGCTAGAAAACAGGCTGACGTCGTGATCCAACCTATTGTTGCTTCAATTGCGCAGTTTATTACCTGAAGTGTATATAGCATATTACGAAACGAGGGTTGATAGTACTAGTTTTGAAAAGAGGAGGATTTTAGTACAAGGCATTAGCCGAGTTCGGGAATCCTCCCAGATTGAACACATACTTTCACATGAGTAACGTACACTGTTTTTCTTTTGGCCACCTATGAAAAGGGCACAAAAAGCACTCTTTTTGTTGAAATCTACGTCTCAACACTTTCAAATCAAATATGCCGGCAAATTGACAGCACCTAGCCATATATTCAAGTAGAACTATGTTGAAATTATTTTTGGTAATTCAGTTACGAAAACCTATCTTTTTGACATTGATTTAAGTTGTAAAAAGTTCATTTCAACACTCGTGCTAAAATGGGTTTATTTTAAAATGACTCGTTTCAGCACTAGTGTTAAAATGAACCACTTTTGACAACTTAAATCAATGTCAAAAAGATAGCTTTTCGTAACTGACATGAAAATTAAACTATGTTGTTTTGTCCATAATGACTGAATTACAAAAAATGTTGTATGCCACACGATATAAAATAATGTGTTTTTGCACACGATGTGTTAGTAGTACCACTCGCTACGCTGGTGATCCAGTTTTAACATCTAGTGCAAAAGCGACGTTCATTTTGTAACCAGTTACATACACAGCTATTTTCTATTTTGCGTTCAAATGATTCCATTTCGACACGCAAATATCCTCTTTTTCACACTACTTTTGTTGACTGGTCGCTATGATATTAACAAACTTATTCAATGTCAACGCCCACTAGCAAAAGTTTCGATTTTCAGTAATATTTGGTATACAATGTTTCATTAGTTTATGAATTATATTGAATCTTGAAAATAGTGTGTACATAGTATTCGAATCGAACATTATGATACTTACTGCAAACTGGTCCGTTTAAACACATTTCTTCATTGGAACAGATTACTAAATATTTAGATAGAAATTGTGTTACACACACTAACCCAAGCTAACTCAAACTAAATAGCTAGTGGAACACAGTTGGTAAAAATTCAGCAATAGGTAACTTCTAGAACAATAAAAGTTAAGCTATAATAAAATAAACTAAAGTCAAACGTTTTATTGAACAATCAAGTCTCTAATTTCATTTTTGCAGATAATATATGAGAAAATTCATCTTCGTTTTCTCGCATTTCCATTTTTAAATTCCATTATCTTCCTTCACATGATTTAAGGTACTTGCAAATTTACTTATTTCTTTAATTTCTTCATCTGGCAGCATGAGTTACTAAATTATGTTTACCTTTATGAAAGATGTTCAATACACTTAACAAAATATATTCCAGAAGGAAAAGCTCTCGTAAAAATTAAATAAGTTTTTACTAATTATTCCAAACAATGAGTTGCCAATAGGTCTCCTCGAAGAGCAAATTTAAAAATATAAAGCAATGAAATTGCCTTAGATCCTTGATAAAATATAACAATTAAAAATTCTATAGAATTAACGAAGTTTATATTTCGGAGAGACTAAAAAGAATAGCAATGAAAATACTCGATATACAAAACTTTCGATATGCAGTTTTCGACGTTGATTTTATTCTTCACAATGAGGACAATGTGTCAGCATTTTTAATATGACAATACCAAAGAAGAATAATTAAAGTATATTATGAATTTACACAGGTCGGATGAGCTATCAATTAACAAATAATAATATAATTTTTAAATAATATTCACCACCAAATTCAAATGGATGTAACTTTCTAGGTTATATTTCCAATATCAATTATCAGTAATTTGATGCATATCAAATAAGATGGAAGTTGATCATGACACGTCAAAAACTGTGTTACCCACGTAATATAAAAATGCATGTCAAAATACTGCCATTGCGAATGCAACATAAGAAAACGGTTTTTTCTACAGCCGCGCGCAAAATAACAAACGAATGCCGTGAATCCTTATTTTGCGCTTTAGCGCGAACATGGAAAAGAAAATTCTCACTTTTTCCGTCGAGTGTGCTATGAATGGTCATGGAAACCGAAGGAAAATAAATGATAGTCGTGCGTTTGTTACAGTTTGTTGCTGGCACTCCTGTTCTAAATATGCCCGAGGCCCGAATATAATCTGTCAAAATTGACAGTCATTTGCAAAATTCAGAATAAGTATAGAGAAAAATGTGCATTTAATTTTTTTAAATGCGGCTGTAGAAAAAGTTCTGTATGTTTTTCGTGCGCAAAGTAAGATTGCCGTTTTCGAAAGATTACATTCTTTCTCAAGCGGCAATCCGTTACCTTGCGCTCTAAATACACAAATAACTATTTTAGTATATTTACGACTATAACAATACTTTAGCGGTCATTATGCTGAAATCCAAAAGAAACTTTTTAGGCCGTTTGTCCTGACCTTGAATGATTCACTAAAAAAGTCAATGTCATAAAGAATTTAGCTGTAAAGAATACTACAGATCCCCCTTTTATTCAGCTGAATGTTTTATATCCGATATTCTTTCTGAAGCA
>MU185446.1:71808-86817 GCA_016904865.1 Pissodes strobi | reverse complement strand
TCTATGTTGCATTATTTTGATCATGCATTAAAATAATTGATGATATTGTAAAATAAATAATTTTGAAATTTATCAATTATTTTTATGCATCATCAAAATAATGCAACATAGAAGTTAATAGACGTAAAAGTTATCAAATGTTTAACGAATAAAGAGATAACTAGTTAAAGTTTTCGATATTTTCAAAAATAAATTTACTTTAGTGTTGGGCAAAATTCATATTTTCTGACAAACCTCGTATACGTACTGAAAAAATTTGATATATGATGGTTGCATTTGAGGTTTTGGACCAAGCAGAACTTTTTATAAAGAATAACTTTTTTTCGTAAAATTGATAAAAAAAAGTTTCCCATATGGTGCGAACTTAAGCGGACACACTGTATATATTGAGAGCGTCGTCTCGTTTATTGAGCTCTCCGTTATTTTCGATTTCTAGGGCTTCTCTGATTATGCGAGTTTTGTAGTGGTCTACTGTGGTTACTTGTCTAGCGTTGTTGAAACCGATGGAGTGTCCTGTTGATAAGTGGTGTTGGTAGAGTGCTACTGTAGTCTGCCTCGTTCTGCAGCTGTTCTTATGCTCCTGGATTCTAGTTGAAATTCGTCTATTTGTCTGCCCTATGTATGATTTTTGGCAGCCACCGCAAGGTATGCAGTACACTCCTTGGTTCTCAAACTTTATCGCTCTCGTTAAACATAAAACTAGTAACAAAAAGCTTTTGCAAATTCAACTTTTAATATCTAGTTTATTTTGCTATACATCAGCGAGAGATGTTACTTCTAGATGTAAGTTTAAATAATATAGAGTACCGTGGATACTTACTACCGTATAAATAATTTTATTGATTTTAATTGACTATTTAATTTGTTTTCTTTATTACTAGTGTTCCAAGAAGGGAAATCAATAGTAAGTATATTTGATTGGATTTATTTCTATAATTCTCTATAATTAAATCGTTTTGATTTACTTTTCTTTGATTTTTTAATAATTAATACATACGAGAAGAATACATCACAGTTTACATCATAGGCGTTTTAACTGTCATAAGTATTGGTACGTCATATGAAGATGCGCATTAAGTTATAAGATCTTATTTTAAAGCCAAATACAAACACAGTTATTATCACCTTGGTAGTCTTGGTACCCTAGAAAGCATAATTAAATTTAAACTAAAATATTGTTCATACGTAAAGAAAATATTTTGCATTTGGAAATGTATGACATCAAACAATTAGTTACTGTTCTTCATTTAAATTTCAGAACCTAATCTAATGCTTAGCATACTAATTTCATAATTTGTCTATTTACGATGCTAATTTTCTTTCTGCCGAGTAATAGCGTAACAGCCTACCTCATTTATCTCGTAATTCATATTTCACTGGCCTCTGGCAAAGTTAGACCTACCCTGAAAAAATGCTCATTTTAATGGAAAAATTAGAGAAACGAGCCCACATACTTTGTAAAAGAAAACAGAGCCCTTGTAAATGTGATTAAACTTTAAACGACGTAATGTTTTAGCAAATTTGGATCAACATGAAAAATTGTCCCTGTTGTTTTTACTTTAATATGCAAATTTAAAGCTATCCTGGGTTTCCTCAAAACTGTGCCTAGTATTCATTTTATCACAAAGTACTAATATATTATAATAGATGTACTAAATGCATAGGAACCTTGGATTTTGAGTTTTACAAATTACGTTATAAAACTTAATACTAAACCTTTAACGAAATTATATAGTATGCATAATAATATTCTGAATTTGCTTAGAAATAATCTAATATTAATATAATTTTATATAGTTATATTAATACTATGAACAACGTTTGCTTTAGATATTCTATTTTTTAGACATAATAATTTTTGGCCAGAGCACGATTTTCAACCTGACGTCCTATATACTTGTTTTGAAATTCTTAGCCAAACAACTTCTGACATCAATCATGAAATAAAGGCTATTCTCATCTGTCTAAAATCGACATTTCTTCACTCCCTATTAGCGGTGTATTGTTTACACAGAACGTTGATAGCTTCTATAGATACACTGGTACGGGGTTTTGACCTCCAACCAACTAATTGAGATTATCAATGTTTGTGTCAATGTTTAAATCTTTCATGACAAAAAAATGCTATACAAGAATGAAAATTGTATTTATTTATTTATTAAAATAATTAATATACTTACATATTGCGTATGTTTTATTAAGCTATATTTAATACTTTCAGTCTTAAAGTTGGTAAAAAGTTATTAGTAAGAAATTGCTGTGATTGCATTAATGTTTTTGTATTACTATAATTTTTAATATGGTATTACTATATTTGTAAATTAGCCTATTTATTTTACAATGTTTATTAAACTAAACCAAAAAACGAAATATTTTTTAATATTCTATTTCATAACTGTTCAATATGTTTACCGTTTCTATCAATCCAGTGTCTATAATAAATCTCATTTGTACTTATGCTATTAACAACATATTTTCAGTGATTCTCACTTGTGTCATGAATAGTAGGTAAAACTTTTGCTCGTAGCTTCTCAACCTTATCGCCCCGATGTTCATAAACTTTGCTTTGTGAAAATTCGCACAGACATTAATAAAAAATGAAATACTCGACAATTATCTTTAAATGCATATTACATTTCTTTGACTTAAAAGATCGAAATTTGACATTGATACAAAAAAATTATTTTGCACGGACGCTCTAATGCGTATTAACAAAATACGAATTTTATTAAAATTCGTGCAATAACACTTTTTAAATAAACTTAAAACTTGAAAATCATAATTCGGATAAATTTAAAACGCATTAAATATGTGGATTATATGATTTAAATCTAGAGTTCACCTTCGTGTAAACGCAAATATGTATTATTAGTAGTACCACCCATCATAGTTGTACACTGTTTCTAACTTCGGAAATTGGGAAATAATAACTATGTATTCACTTTTAAAGTGTTTACTTACCAATATTGTTCTAAAAATATAAATTACCACATAGAGTTCTGCTGTTTTCAGCATCCAAAATTTTCTAATCGGCATCGGCAGCGGCAAACAGTCGTAAATCTGAAAAATGGAATTCTTGGTATAAACACAATTTAAAGCATGTTTTCACTAAATTGCATTTTTAGTAAAGACGCATTAAGCGTAATATAGTAGTATAGTATTCATTTTAACTGAATTGAGATGAGCCGTAGCAATCAAAATTATAATATTGTTATGAAAATATAATTTGTATTATAATGAAAATATTATTTCCATTCTAAGCCTTATTAGAATATAAACTACCTTCTTTTAATAATTTTTAAATAATCTAATTTATTTGATTTGCACATTTTAGTCAATGTAAACAATTACTATAGAAACATTTACAAATTTTAGTCACATTCCATTATATTATATTTTTATTTCATTTTGTTACTATTTTAATATTGCTTTTTTAGCATATATAATTATTTGCAAAGTAACTAATATTGTTCCCACTCTCAAATGAAAGGTCGGACAGTTGGTTTTTTTATTTTAATTAAATGTTATGTGGTGTATTTTTAGCTGCTTATATTATATCGATAGAAGTTTAAATCAAAATTGTTTGAGATAATTTTCGACAATGGGGAAAGAAATTATCTAAAATTAAATGAATATTAATCATACCATCATTAGTGGCTTTCAGGAAGACCCTTTTGATGATTTTTACCTCTGGTTTAGCTAATCCATTAGTAGCAGGATGATACGCGCTCCAGATTTTTGGAGTACTCGAAATTCTTTCAAGAAGGTTTGAAACTTAATTTAAATGCATCAATTATCGATACCAAGCCAGTGTACCACTGTCAAAGTTTTCATCTTTGCTATGCCTATCATTATGTGTGTAAAACGCGCTTCGTCTAGAATACCTCTGTAAAAATATGAATGTATTGAAAGGCGTTAACTTTACATTAAAAACCTCTGCTAATTTTTCTGCAAAAAATATAACTTCAAATTTTCAAGAGGTATTTGTTTGCTTGGTCTAAACTAACATAAAAACAATTTTAGTAAGATTTGCCGAAAATTTCCAAATGTCCACATAATATAAATATAAACGTGATAAAATACTTTTTTCTGCAAATAAAAACTAGTAAAATTATTGGTGCTTTCCCTGACAAGCGATAAAAGAAATCTGCAAAATTCTATTTTGTATTTACATTTTTATTTCATAGTTGAAAGCTTTGAAAGAATATCGGCCAACGCTGGAAATAATTTGGAATAAAAACTGGCAGAATTTTTATAGCGAAGACCAAGTAAACGTGGCTTGTGACCCGTGCAAAGTATACATTTATTACCATACAAATATTCAGAGAATTTGTGAATTAGATAATTCACTACAGTTTAACAAACGAGAAGCGAAATCTATTAGTTTTCTGATTCATCGACGTAACTATGACATAGTCTAGATTGCCGGTCCATATGAAGATGTTTTCCAAAAGCCGAATTTTATTACCTAAATGCATTTTTGGTAATTTCAATTCAAATTCTCGGAGATGAAACTGGTAACTGGAAAATACAAAACTATTTTGTTTTTCTGCTTTTAGGAGTTCTTGTTGCCATGTTGCCAATAAAATGGATTTTCATAATTATATAAACAGTCTTAATTATTAGCACTATTGCAGAAGATATTTCTTATGATTAGTATTAATTTATGATTTGCATAAGCAATATTTCCAAGAACAAAGCAAGTAAATAAAAGAGGAGAATATCAGCTAGATCTATATTTATAAAAAGGATGTAGTACGGTCTCACAGTTAATAGGAGAAATGTGTGAAATAATTTGGTAATATTATTTATGGAAATATCATTTAAAATCTCCAAATACAGAGAACTTGAATGACATTTTAAATTGTTTCAATAGTGTATGATAAATGGCACTTGATGGCACACATATTATTATGGTTATTCGGGTATGTTACCTATACATTACTCTATACTGAATAAATATATACTAATGAAAAATCTGTAGTAAAAACCCTCTTATATCAGGCTTTGAAGTTTATCACACTAAAGGAAGCCATAGTATCGTTTTAATGGCTATTGTGATAATCGTTCTAATTCCTAAACTTGGTAGAAATTAGAGGTGAAGGTTGTCGTGATGAGAAACTGAGAAATTCTAAAATAAGTAGTAAATTATTGAATAATAAATTGGAGTTCCCTTCAGATTACCCTATTGACTATAGTGAAGGAAATATGCCATATGTTATTTTTACTTAAAACTTATTTATTGAGACCATAACCCAAGCGATTTATGCCGCAAAACATGGTATTTTTAACTATAGCTTTTCATATACAATATTACAATTTTTGTCTGACATTTCTACGCTTTACGAATATATGTAGTTACAAACTATACACATAAGTCAGTAAAAATAATTACCATTAATGGCTCTTTTCAAAAAGTACGTTTTTGCCAATTGCAGTAACTTTATTTCTAGTGCAAACGTTTTGAAGGCTCTGATAACTCTTAAAATATTTCAGACGGTCTGAGGCAACTTGGATTGAATGCTGTTAAAACGGGTGCGGTTGAAGGCGGTGGTAAATTTTTAATTACCTCAATGATTACAGAGTAAGAATTCTCCCGTTTTTGGTACCTAAAAAAAGTATTTAATGAAGTTCGTTATTACGTCAATGCAATAGCAATAAATATGTTTTCTTTTGTTAAAATCAATTTAAAAACTAATGATTGGTTCTTCATATTGCACCAAATTAAATGTTCTTAAGTCGTAAGCTGATCACTACTATTTGAATGTGATCTGCCAGGATTTGCAACCTTTAGAACCTGATGTAGTTACTCATCTTAAGAGTACGATAGTACTGGATAATTCCATGAAAAAGCTGAACATCAGGAAAATAAACTTACTTGGTGAAATGAGCGTGACTAGCAGGATCCCAGGATTGGTTCTTTTTGGTTTCGCTTGATTAAGCTAACAGCGTTGATTAATCAACGCTAACAGTCAACATAAAATATAGATAGGTAGATTTTAAGTTTAGTTTTAATCATCTCCTGATGATGCTCACACGTTACGAACGTAACGAAACACGCTTCGAGTGCAAAAATTCTGTGGCGGAATTGTGGATAAAACTTAGTTTTATTTATATTAACCATAAACTGAAATCCTGCCTACATACTATTGTAATATTTTTATCCTGTGGAGTCTTAGGTAGTATCACAACTAGCAATGTTAAGCCTTCTTATAATGTTTCCTTTTTTAATTATCAGTTATGTAACTTTATTGATTTAATCAACAGATTTAATTGGAATCGCATACAGTTTCTGAATATGTGTGACGCAATAAGCACCAAACATAAAAACCTTATAATTTCAGAATCATTACTACGAATTATTGAAGCTCCTAAATACAATTCTTCTAATCTTATTCACATTGATTGCTCTTCTGGAAAAACTCAAGGAATGATGATCACCATGGTGTGAACTATCCTGCTAATTTCGATAACTTTGTGACTGTTGCAGCATCTGACTCGAGTTTTGATTCAAATGATGCTACTTTTTTAGAAGTGGCTACCTCAGATTAACTAGGCTTTTCCTAAGGGTTCGGTCTATAAGATATAAGAGTATTTTTGGAGAGTTTGGGTTACCATTTGCTTTTGCTACTTACTGAACACCGGTTGAGGAGTGATGAACCTATTCATGTTTTAGCAAAGTATATGTAAACTAGTAGCTCCACTCCCCCAAATATTTTCTGCCAGCCGCCGAAAATCCGCAGATTGTTGGCAGCATGTGGAGCGTTTTAGTTTAATCAGTCGTTCGTATGTAGGCAGAGTGATCAGAACAGAGTCGGATTTGTGAAAATCCTTAATTTTATTTCTATTTTAATATTTTATTCGGACTTCGGTGGAAATATACTATAAATAAAAAGGCAAATAGGAAAAATCTATAGTCGGATTAGTGAATAGATATGTTAATAAAATTAGGTGAAGGAGGCGACAAGACCGGAAAAATCGTCTAGGTGTCAGATTTTTTAATGAGTACATATTATATAACGATAATGGAATGCTTTGTAAATATTAAATATATTTTGGCCCTGTGAAACTGACCCAAAGTTTAATCCACGACTAGCCCAAACTAACCAAATCTACTAAAATGGATTATAACGTATCAGAACCGCTTCAAATGACTAAAATAAGTTGAGAATAAGTGAAGCTAACCGAAAGTTAAATCGACGACTAACCCAAACTAACCAAATCTATCAAAATTGATTATAACGTATCGGAACCGGTACAAATAACTAAAATAAGTTGAGACTAAGTGAAACTAACCCAAAGATGATTCGACGACAAACTCAAACTAAGCAAATCTATTAAAATTGATTATAACTTATCGGAACCGGTTCAAATAACTAAAATAAGTTGAGACTAAGTGAAACTAGCCGAAAGTTGTTTGGACGACTAACCCAAAGTTGATCCGACGACTAACCCAAACTAACTACATTTATTAAAATTGATTATAAGGTGTCGGAACCAGTTCAAATAACTAAAATAAGTTGAGACTAAATGAAACTAGACGAAAGTTGTTTGGATGACTAACCCAAATTAAACAAATCCATTAAAATTGATTATAACCTATCAGAACCGATTCAAATGATTGAAATAAGTTGAGACAAAGTGAAACTAATCAAAAGTTGAATCGACGATTAACCCAAACTAACCAAATCTATTGAAATTGATTATAACGTATCGGAACTGCTTCAAATGGCTAAAATAAGTTGAGAATAAGTGAAGCTAACCGAAAGTTGATTGGACTACTAACCCAAACTAACCAAATCTTTTAAAATTGGATATAACGTAACGGAATCGGTTCAAATGATTAAAATAAGTTGAGACTATGTGAAACTAACCGAAAGTTCAATCGACGACTAACCCAAACTAACCAAATGTAATAAAATCATTATAACGCATCGGAACCGCTTTATATGACTAGCATAAGTTGAGAATAACTGACACCAACCGACAGTTGAATCGACGACTAACCCAAACTATCCAAATCTATTAAAATTGATTATAATGTATCGAAATCGATTCATATGACTAAAATAAGTTGAAACTAAGTGAAACTAACCGAACGTTGATTGGACGACTAACCCAAACTAACCAAATCTATTAAAATTGATTATAACGTCTCGGAACCGGTTCAAATAATTAAAATAAGTTGAGACTAAGTGAAACAAACCGAAAGTAGAATAGACGACTAATTTAAACTAGCCAAATCTATTAAAATTGATTATAACGTATCGGAACTGGTTCAAATGAATAAAATAAGTTAAGACTAAGTGAAACTAACCGAGAGTTGAATCGACGACAAATCCAATGTAATCAAATCTATTAAAATTGATTATAACGTATCGGAACATGTTCAAATGACTAAAATAAGTTGAAACTATGTGAAGCTAGTCGAAAGATACTTGTAGTCGCCCCGAAACTAACCAAATTTATTGTAACGTATCGGAACCGCTTTAAATGACTGAAACAAGTTGAGAATAAGTGAAACTAACCAAAAGATGAATCAACGACTAACCCAAACGAACCAAACCTAATAAAATAGATTATAACGTATCGGAACTGGTTCAAATGACTAAAATAAATTGAAACTAAGTGAAGCTAGTCGAAAGTTGATTGTAGTCGTCCCCAAACTAACCCAAACTAACCAAATCTATTAGGATTTATTATAACGTATCGGAACCGCTTTAAGTAACTAAAATAAGCTGAGAATAAGTGAAACCAACCAAAAGATGAATCAACAACTAACCCAAGCTAACCAAACCTATTCAAATTGATTATAACGTATCCGAACCAGTTCAAATGACTAATATAGGTTGAAACAACGTGAAGTTTAACGCAAGTTGATTGGATGACTAATCCAAAGTAACCAAATCTATTAAAATTGTTTACAACGTATCGGAACCGGTTCAAAGATCTAAAATAAGTTAAGGCTAAGAGAAACTAACCGAAAGTTGATTTGGTGACTAAACCAACTATCAACATCTATTAAAATTGATTATAACGTCTTAGAACCGGTTCAAATGATTGAAATATGAAGTGAAACTAACCGAAAGATGAATCGACGATTAACCCGAACTAACCAACCTAATCCGGTTAGTCGTTCAATCAACTTTTGGTTAGTTTCACTCAGTTTCAACCTATTTTAGTCATTAGAACCGGTTCAGATACTTTATAATCAATTTTAGTAGATTTGGTTACTTTGGTCTAGTCGTCGATTCAACTTTCGGATAGTTTCACTTTTTCTCAACTTATTTCAATCATTTAAAGCGGTTCCAATATGTTATAATCAATATTAATAGATTTGATTAGTTTGGGTTAGTCGTCGATCCAACTTTCGGTTGGTTTCACTTATTCTTAAGTTATTTTAGTCATTTAATGCGGTTCCGATATAGTATAATCAATTTTAATAGATTTGGTTAGTTTAGGTTAGTCCTCGATTCAACTTTCGGTTTGTTTCACTTAGTCTTAACTATTTCAATCAGTTGAACCGATTCCGATGCGTTATAATCAATTTTAATAGATTTTGTTAGTTTGGGTAAGTTGTCGATTCAACTTTCGTTTAGTTTCACTTATTCCCAACTTATTTTAGTCATTTAATGCGGTTCCGATACGTTATAAATAATTTTAATAGATTTTTTTAGTTTAAGTTAGTTTTCCAATAAACTTTCGGTTAGTTTCACTTAGTCTTAAATTCTTTTAGTCATCCGATACGTTATAATCAATTTTGATGGATTTGTTTAGTTTGGGTTAGTAGTTCAATCAACTCTCGGTTAGCTACACTTATTCTCAACTTATTTTAGTCATTTCAAGTTTTTCAGAATACATTAAAATCAATTGTAACAGATTTGGTTAGTTTGGGTTATTAGTCAACAACTTTCGGTTAGTTTCAGTTAGTCTCAACTTATTTTAATTATTTGAATCTGTTCCGATACGTTATAATCAATTTTAATAGATTTGGTTAGTTTGGGTCAGTCCTCCAATCAACTTTCAGTTAGTTTCAGTTAGTATCAACTTATTTTAGTAATTTGAACCCGTTATGATACGTTATCGTCCAAGAGGTTGTGAGGTGTTTTGGTCATGTGAGAATTGCTGGATTGGAGTGAATGATTGATGATAAGAATACTGAAATGCTGGAGCTAGGTAAAACGGTTCCTGTGGTATGTCTTTATGGAATGGTTGGCTGCCTTCTTGCGTGGATGAAGTTGATGGTAAGTTTGTCATACTGGAGAAACGTGTAGCTGATAACCTGTTTTTTTAATATTGCGGATAAGCTCTAGCACTCCCATCTGAAAGTCAATAGTTTCTTCTTCTTTGAAGTCCTCTATAGATGGCAAAAAAAAACCTTGCAGAATGAAAAGTGACTTTCAGTTTGGGTTAGTGAGAGTAGATGAGCATTGAGAAGTGTTGGCATCATCTGTGTTAACAGCAGCTTCCAATATTTTTGGAGGCAAGGTATCACTAGGCATATACCTTCGTTAAAGCACACAGACTAAACCTGAAGGCGGTAACCGGACAAGTGTGAACGCGCAAATAAACTGCAATACCCCACCATCACTTTGTCAGACGTCAGGTAACCTGATGATCCAGTCGACCCATCTGGCTGCAACCGGTCGCCGAACCTGAACCTGATAGTGTGAATAGCCACATTTAAACAAATGTTCCATTACTTATCCGGCTTTCTTCAGGTTCGAAACTTGATCGGCTATTTCACACTATCAGGTTTCATTCTCATTCTGCAAGGTTTTTTTGCCAACGATAGAGGACTCCAATGTAGTGCTTCGGTCTCGCCGAGACGAGACGAGACTATTGAGGTCTCAGTCTCGGTTTCACAAAATCTTGAGTCTTTTAGTCTCGTCTCGGTCTCGCCGAGACTAGAAATTTTTTGGACTCGGTCTTGGTCTCGGTGTCGCCGAGAGTCTCGTGCGCTCCAACAAAAACATTTTTTTTTTGAAAATCTTCCCAAGAAGATGTATTATAAATTCGACCTATTTTGGGATATTACCACGTTAATGAATAATAATTAGATTTTTTGTTTTTTTTTTCAGATAAATAATTTTAATAGCCTCACAAAGGGTCGATTTTTTTAGGAAAAAATAATTTAAACAACAAAACTATATAACATCTGTTTTAAAAATATATTTTTTGTGTTACTCATAAATATAGGTAGGCAACTAGTAAATTGTACCTTAGATACGTAGGTACCGTGCGTTCAATTTATCTTGATAACATTTTGATTCGCTGTAACTTTTTTGTTTTTAAAGATATCAAGGTAAAGAAAAAAGCAAAATGTAGGTTTGGTAGCCAAGTTTTTTTCTAAGTTACATATAAAACAAAACACTAACAATTTTCTGACATATAAGCCTACTCTATATTTTTTTAAATATGAACACCCTGTATATTACTACATTTTTGGACTCTCTAGAGAAATCTAAGCACATTTCGTGTATAATATCATATACCTATGTTTAGGTGTTTACGAAATATTGACAGTTGAAAGTCGGGCATTTTCACATTTTGAGAGGCTTTAAAATCTAAACCGCACGAGAGCAAAGGACACGGTTTGCCCATTCCTATCTTAGGTTTTCATGAGCTATCGAATGACAGTAACTTTGAATTTAACCCGCGGATAAAATTAACCGGAACTTTTAAACCTCCGGTTAAATTCAAAGCCACTGCCATTCGATAGCTTATGAAAACCTAGGATAGAAAAGTGTAAACCTTTTTCTTTGATCTCGTGCTGTTTAGATTTTAAAGCCTGTCAAAATGTCAAAATGCCCGGCTTTCAACTGTCAATATTTCGTAAACAGCTAAAGATAGGTATAGGATATTATGCACGAAATGTGGTTAGATTTCTCTAGAGAGTGCAAAAATGTAATAATATACAGGGTGTTCCATTTAAAAAAAAATATAGAGTAGGCTTATATGTCAGAAAATTGTTAGTGTTTTGTTTCATATGTAACTTAGAAAAAAAACTTGGCTACAAACCCTACATCTTGCTTTTCTGTTTACCTTGATATCTTTAAAAACAAAAAAGTTACAGCGAATCAAAATGTTATCAAGATAAATTGAACGCGCGGTACATACCTTTCTAGATTTCTTTGACTTTCGTGTACTTAAATGTTTTTTATTTTTTGTACGTTACCTATAATTAAAAAAAAAACATTATTTTCGTACTATCCTACTTATAAATTATTTTTATTTCAACACCGAGGCACGAGGCTATCGAGACTGACGTCACGAGACTCTCGGTCACGAACCTTGAAGTCTCGGTCTCGGTCTCGAGTTATAATTCCTAGTCTCATCTCGGTATCGATCTCGAATTTCGAGACGAGACGAGACCGAGACTAGTCTCGTCGAGACCGAAGCACTTCTCCAATGAAGAAGAAACTATTGACTTTCAGATGGGAGTGCTACAGCTTATCCGCAATATTAAAAAAAGGTTATCACCTACACGTTTCTCCAGTATGACAAACTTACCATCAACTTCATCCACGATGCAGTAGAGGCAAGAAGGCAACCAACCATTCCATAAAGACATGCCACAGCAACCGTTTTACCAAACTCCAGCATTTCAGTATTCTTATCATCAGTCATTCACTCCAATCCAGCAATTCTCACATGACCAAAACACCTCACAACCTCTTGGACCCCTGTGTCAAATTGCACAGGAACCTCAATCTCCTGCCCCGTCATCAGTCAATTTCTTCACCCGATTCTCAATATTCTGATATAGATTTTACTACTTTATAAAAAAATAAAAAATACTCTTCACGGAAGAAAACATATTTTTTGAATACTATTTTATGTTTATTCTTATAATATTAAAAGAAAAATGTTTACTGCGTATTGGTTGATGTTGATTTCACTTAGGAAAATAGTTTTGCTTTAATTCATACATTTTTGTTTTATATTGTTAGGAAAAAAATATTCTGAATAAAGCTTTTCTTACCTGATAGTTAAGCAAATCATTTCTTTGGGAGTGATGCAATTCCTCATTTTTGTGTTTTGACGCTATAAAATTGGCTGTAATTTAGTATGTAATTCTTCAAAAGACGAAACAGACATTCTAAATTAATTAAAAATTTTTTTTTCGTTACTGCTTAATTCTTCATACAGAATTTGAAAGGCATCAATCTCATCACGTGTTTGAAGCAGATGGTGTACCCAATGTGCCCTATTACGATTGGATTGCTTTTTACGCTTTCTGTATAAATACCACAGAGCTATAACCGCATTACGATCCATAATCGGGAACACCGAAACGTAGACTAAAGTTTTTTAATCAACACAAAACCGGACCTGATGAAAACCTGATTGCGTCCGGATATTTTTATTTTACTTCAAGATTCTATCCGATTCAAAACCTGACCGGCGAACCTGATAGTGTGAAAGAGGTCTTCAGTCTTTACTTCGATTGGAAAAATATGCTAGAATTACCTCCTGCTTGTGACTATGGACATTTATTTCATTGCACCATTTTTGAAACGAGTGCTCGTTTTCATAACGTTTTCTTGACTTGGTGGGCAGCAAACTCATAGTGACACTATTCGCTTTTTCAAGAATGTCATCAGGTACTGAATCTTCGTGGAAATATTCGGAAATATTTGCCATTTTAACGTTGAAAAACGGAAAAACTCAAACGACGTTTTTAAGCAACTTAGAAAAAGCTATTTTTTGTTATTTGCATAGTTATTTTGTTTCGTTTTGTTGCTATTGGAAATACTTCCATGTTTTGGTAAAATTTTACTTCAAAAGTCAATAACTCGTGTCAAAGGGTTCCTTCAGATGCTTTGCCAGGTGTGCATCGGGCGTACGCGTACGCGTTTTGAGCAACTTAGTGGAAATAAAATAGTTATTTGTTTTACTAGGCAGCAAAGTAGTGCCGCGGCTGATAGTTCATAGCCACGCGTAGCGAGGCTAGGAATTCAGCTAAGGCAGTCAATCTACTTTGCTGCCGAGTTGAACATATAATTTTTTCTCCGATTGTTTATAATGATATATGTATATTGTATATTTGCAAATTATTACAATCCCACAATATTTTTATTTTTCCTGTAGTGATAAATTAAAACAAATTTTGATAGAAATCACAATTGTTGGAAAGGTTGGTTGCTATGGAAATCTATATGTCCATAATAATTATAGTTTGACAACTTATGTCAAACGTTTTATTCCCATGGAGGCTAATCATTTTGCTGCCTAGGCAGGAAAGCACTTACTTTACACCTTGCTGATTGATATGTGTCTGCACACTTAATATTTGCTGTCAACCGGAGAAAAAAATATTGAGCGAGTCTGCTAGTACTCGAGACTGGTGTTTAAACATATCCTATAACGACATCGGTTGTAAAAAAAATGACAACAGCACTGTGTTCCAAGGCGGTCACCCATCCAAGTACTAACCACGCCCGACGTTGCTTAACTTCAGTGATCGGACGAAAACTGGTATTTTTCACGTGCTAGGGCCGTTACTTGTACATTTTAGCATGTTCATAGAATAAAAACAAACACATTCGCATTTATAATATTAGTTAAAATTCTTTAATAATACTTACTGGCAACTTCGGAGTTGATTAATTCACTGCACAAATTCGACACGACATACTAATGCCACCAGAAATATCATCAACATATGGACACGGCTTATTTCTTATTTACCTAGTCATCTTGGGCCGACATTCTTTGATTCGAGAAAGTCAATAACCAAGTTTTGCAAATTTTACAAGAGAGCTATGACTTAATTTTGCTTTAAACGTCTGGGCATCTGAATAATACTTTTGACAGTTCTTTTAATTTAGAATAATAATATGCTCTTTTATCGTCTAAAATCCGTTTAAAAACGATTTTAAATGCAAAATTGTATAAAAATCTGAAAATTCGTACTTTTTTAGGACGATAGCCGTGGCTTAGGGCGAATTTGCCTTGGATTTTGAAGCGAAAATTCATTTTAAATTCAACCATCCATTAAAAATA
>MU185446.1:34178-46808 GCA_016904865.1 Pissodes strobi | reverse complement strand
AAAATGTTTAAATACAAAACTGGTTTGATTTTTTAAGGGCCATGGTCCAAAAATGTTTTCATATTTACAGGGCGTCCCGTTAATGCAGCACATATTATGTCAATTTTGTTATTTTAAATGGGACACTCTATCTAAATTTTTGTATTCTGCATAAGAATTTCTCTAAAAATAATTAAGGTGTGACCATAAAATTCTCAATGGCTTTCGAGTTAGCTTTAATGTAATTTTGCTTCCATGAAACCAGAAATAATGTAGAAATTAGCTCCAAACACGATTTATTACGATTAAATACAAGCTTCTCTTCCAAGATATCAAATCACACTCTGCTTTTTCCAACAAATATAAGGTTAACAACATCTTAATCTTATAATATTCATAGTCGAGGTGCCGACATTGTTGTTCTAAGCAGCGTCGCATCGGGAGAGCCAGTGGCGGGGAATCACATGAGCTAACACGGCCTTCCTGACAATGGGGCGTCCTCGCACCTTCCTTCTTACAAAGATTGATACTGTGAAAATAAAAGAAAAGCAAAACAACAGACAGAATAAACAGATTGTCGTCAAATGTCAAATAGTCATGCTATTCTACACAGTGCACAGCTTGATTTTAAATGTTATTATTTGGACATTTCATTGAGGTTAGTTAGGAACCCCGCAGCCTAAATGCTTTCAAATAATTTTTGCTTACACACAAATTTGGGCACCATATTGTCGAAATTTTTTAGCTTGAGCATAATATCAGGGATCTTATATAGCCCAAATATCGTTTTTGGGGATCTGTACCTAAATTTTATTTCAAGGATATTGTTTATCAAGTCCAACCCTGTAAATCTTGCGACCTTTGCCTAAATAATATTTACACAATCCTTATTTACTTAGCCCAAATCTGCAAATTTGGGGACCTTTGCCTGATCTTAATCAGGGACGTTAAGTACCTAGCCCAAAAATTTTAAGTTTGGGGACCTTTGCCTGATCTTAATCAGGAACGTTAAGTACCTAGCCCAAAAATTTTAAATTTGGGGACCTTTGCCTGATCTTAATCAGGGACCTTATTTACCTAGCCCAAACTTGTAAATTTGGGAACCTTTTAATATAGCCTGATATAGCAAAGAAATTCAAACATAGGCTGGTGTACCAGGGACCTAAAGAATAAAGTAAAAAAAGAACAAAATCAATTTATACCTGTGAAGCAGGGACCTTTAAGCACAGCCTGTCATAACAGGGACCTTCAAACATTAGCCTGGTGTACCAGGGACCTCAAATTTAAGGTGAATTCGTACCTAACAGCTGTTACCTGTACCATTGCATTTTGATGGGTTCTGGATTAATAACGCATCATTGTAAAAAGTACTTAATACAGCGATTTCAGGTTCGGCAACCTAAGAAAAATTATTCTGGATTCATGACCCTCTGAGATGGAAAATAATAAATGAATGGATTAATATACTGTTTTGCAAATTTAACCCAAATTTAGGTAACTAGTGAGTATATTTAAAAGCTATTTAACGACGTAATGTGTAGAGTTGGGAAATACGGTGATTTTTGGATAACCGGTGAATCAGCGACAGTGATTTTAGAATCACCGTTCTTTCTAACGGTTATTTTTCACTGCCAGTGACTGAGCCTGTTCTCGGCCAGTGATTCATAAACTTGTACCCAATAAGGCATTTTTATTGAATTGATATGCGCTGTTTTCGGTGTTATGTTTGCTTGCTTGCTATTGCATTCTGGTTAGTTGATAAAAATGTGCTATGGCTGTAAATATTACTGAATATTGAAGATCAGCACACGAGTAACCAGTATTTTATATTTTGATTATAATAGAAGTTAGCAGGTTTCTGATTCGCTGTTTATGTATAAAAACATAATTGATTTTTATTTAATGTGCTTTATTAATTTTTTTAAATTTTAATCATATTAATATGTAGTATCAAAAAAAATATTAAAATAAGAAGTAAAGAAAAAACTTTGGTTTGAGGCCAACAGAAGCCATATTAATTATATTATAATTATATTATTAGATAATAATCTGCTTAGCTTATACTTTATTTCTTATTTAAAATAAAAATAAGACATCTTAAAAGTTTTGAACGTCACAAAAGAAATGAATACATAAAATATGCAAAAAATGGAACAACTAGAGAGGAAACAAATTTCTTATTTTTTACAAATAGAATAATTAGCATTAAGAAAAAATAATTGTTCTGCTTTCTTAATGTGCAATTTGCTCCTTCGGTGCGTAATTATTTGACCGGCTTTAGAAAACTGCCTCTCGCATGGTACCGATCACAGGTACCGATGTTGCTAAAACACAAAATTTCTCTTGCACCACAGCACTTAAGTTGGGAAAATTGAAATGTTGTTCCCTCCAAAATTTTAGAGGATCTTCATGTCTTTGCAAAATATCAGATTCTAAGTAGCGTTGAACCTCAATTATTGCACTACTAGTATTGCATAGTATAAACAGTAATAAATAAACTAGACGCAAAAAGCAAAAAGCCGACCGCACCTGCAGTATATCCGATAAACCAATTCTAAACGAAGCTCTAAGCCGGTCACAGAATGCCGCTAACCACATAAAATATTAATATTTAATATTAATATAGATCGCTGCGATACCAAACACTGTCAGCGAAATTCGAAATAATCGAAATATTATGTAGTGGTAATTCAGTGATCAATCACTGCATCCACGCCTAACGTACATCGTACAGTTGAAATATTTATATTCAAAACCTTAAAGCCGGTGAGAATATTCGAATCACTGAATAACTGGTTTCACCGAATATTAGTCGCCGGTAGCGCCGGTGATTTTACATTCACCGGTGAAAATAACCGGTGATCGATATAATATCGCCCAACACTAGTAATGTGTCAATCTCAACTCACTTTTTCGTAAGCTATATACTCATAATTTAGTTATAATAAATCATAATTTGAGTTATTTAAGTGTAAGTAGATAGATACTTATTAAATAAGCTGTGCCTATATATGTTACGGCACGTATATAGATGGTGGGATACCTATAATTTATAATCATGACTGATTACCTAGATTACGTATTAGGTATACGTACTTATTTTTACGGTTAGCAAAATATTCAAAGTCAAATCTCTATTACGTATAACAGCATGAGAATAAACTATAAAGTGGTTCCAAATGAATGACAAATCAGCGCGCACTGATATACTATAGAGCCTATACAGCAGTGTTAAAAAGCAAAATGGTGTCCTAACTAACAAACATATATATAAAGTAGGTAGGTAGTATTTTACTTACCGGTCTCTGTTATGAACTTATAATCCAATTCATTTTTAATGCAGCTACACCACGCTTTTTTCAGTTTAAACTGTAGTTAAAATATAATTTTTTCCATTTTCCTGCATCAGTCATAACTAGCACGACTCGCAATTTTCGGCCGCCTCGCTAGGATCAACCCAACAACCGATACGCAGGGCAGAGTCCGGCAGAGCACGTGTATCGTTCGTGCATAGATCTGCTTGATATGATTTACACACAATAATAATTATTTGCCACTTTAGTACTAGAAATTTGATCGCGCCTCGATTCATACGTCTGCACCTGCCAGTGTGATGTGTCAACTAGAAATACCCATAGAATATCTACGATTGGAAGCGAAGGGATTGAATCACACAAAATTTAGTTTAAAAACCACCTAATTACATTTTTATGAGCGTATATTACGCAAGTATAAGTCTTTTTTGGCAACTAACACAATAATATGTTAAAATCACTAATTTTTTTTTCATTTTGGAACCTTCGGCAAAATTCACTACAATATAATTTTATACACAATGTGGAAACACAATTTTTACACATTTTGCTAACCGTGCTCGCATCATCAGAATATGATTAGAGTTAACAGTTTTGTAGTGATCGAAATAAAAGAATCTGTTGAATATTTAATATTCACAGTCATACCTACTCTATCTATAAATTAGCTTTGTTTGGCTCTCCAGTTTTTTAACTTAAAAATTTTTGGGTTTTCTCTCCACTATCATTTTGAATTTGTTATATAGAGCCTCTTCGGCTCTGGCTCCAGGATGTAAACAGCACAAGTGCTAGTCTAGTGACCGTAACGAAATACCTAGAGAACTTCAACGTTTCGGGAAATAAATCTATTCCCGTTGTCAAGAAAGGTAAAAACTAAAAATGAAAATGGTTAGTAAATACAATAAAACAGTAAAAAGCTCTTGCAGATTGTCAAGCTTTGAATTGACTTTGACAAGATGACAATTATAATGCCATATTTAATTACTGGTTACTGGTCTTTAGTGTGATATTGAGGTGTTATTTGGTAAATTAATTTGTTTTTGAAGTTTAATATATCTATAATTTGGTGTTATTCGCTTAGGAAGAATTTAATGATTTTTGTTGAAAGGATTAGTTAATTTTTAAGTATGTGCTATTAAAACTAACAGAAGTTGAAGCAACACATTCGTCTTTATTTAGTAAAATTAAACCACTCTCTTTAATTTTACGTTTTTTAGATGAAGGCTCCCTTGCTAAAATACTTGAAGCGTTCGATTGTATTCTGTGATTGTTATGAAATGCATGTTGACAAATATGTGATTTGTGGAATTGTGTATTTTTAATATAAGTTTGGTGTTTTTTTATACGTTTTGATAATAGTCTACAGGTTTCCCATATATAAAATTTATTGCATTCACATGGTATTTTATAGATAACATTCTTAGTAGTTTCATTTTCATTAAGTGGTTTTGTTTTTGTTAGTTTGGATCTAAGGGTGTTTTCTGTTTTGAAAATTGTACGAATGTTAAATTTATTACCTATTCGTTTTATTTTGTCTGATAAACCAGGAATATAAGGAATAAAGAGGTTCGTAATAGGTCTATTTTGATTTTGTCTAATATTTGCATTTTTCAATGAAATCAATAGGATAGTTATTATTAATTAAAACATTGGTTAAAAATTATTTTTCTGTGTTGAAATTTTGATTATTACAAATTATTTTCATTCGATCATATAGACTTTTTACGCCCCCCTTTTTGACCATTATTAGGTGATTTTAATTAAAATTTAAATATCTGTTTGTATGTGTAGGTTTTCTGTATATTTTTGTTTCGAAACTATTCAAGTCTTTTTTTATAAGAATGTCAAGAAATGAAAGTTGTTCATTAATTTCTCTTTCTATAGTGAATTTGATTGTGGGTTCTTTGATATGATAAAAATGTCATCTATATAACGCCACCAAATTAAAGGTTAATATTGATAATTTTCAACAAAATTTAATTCAAAATTTTCCATAAAAATATTACTTAATAAAGGTGATAAAGGCGAATCCATAGCCATACCATTGTTTTGTTGATAGTAATTGGTATTGTATTGAAAATAAGTATTTAGTTTTTACGCAAAAAGTAAGTAATTCGAGTATTGTGTCAATATTAAGTTTTGTACGTTCACCAAGATTAGTATCATTTGCTAATTTATTTCTTACAATATTTAAAGTTTTATCAACAGGTACGTTGGTAAATAGACTAACAACATCAAAACTTACCAGAGTATCGTTAGGATTTAAATTAATTTGTGATAGTTTCTCTAAAACATGTTGTGAGTTTCTTATATATGAGTTAGTGTTGTTAGCAAGTGGATTAAGAATGTTGAGTAGATATTTAGCGATGGGGTGTGTTGGTGAATTTATACAGCTGACTATTGGACGTAGAGGAATATTTAGTTTATGTATTTTTGGTACTCCATAAAAATGAGGTGTTTCACTATTGTGTGGTGTCAGTTTGAATCTTTCTATGTCATTGAATTGATTTTAGTGTTTTGGTTTATCAGACAAAATCGAACGAATAGGTACCTAATAAATTTAACATTCGTACAATTTCTAAAACAGAAAATACCCTTAGATCCAAACTAACAAAAACAAAACCACTCAATGAAAATGAAACTACTAAAAATGTTATCTATAAAATACCATGTGAATGCAATAAATTCTATATAGGTGAAACCTGTAGACCATTATCAAAACGTATAACAGGACACCAAACTCATATTGAAAATACACAATTCCACAAATCACATATTTGTCAACATTCATTTGATAACAATCACAGAATACAATGGAACGCTTCCAGTATTTTAGCAAAGGAGCCTGCATCTAAAAAACGTAAAATTAAAGAAAGTGCTTTAATTTTATTTAATAAAGATGAATGTGTTGCTTCAACTTCTGTTAGTTTTAATAGCACATGGTTACCTTTGCTAAAAACTGAAGTTGATAAGAAATACTTAAAAATTAACTAATCCTTTCAACAAAAATCATTAAAGTCTTCTTAAGCGAATAACACCAAATTATAGATATATAAAACTTCAAAATCAAATTAATTTACCAAATAACACCTCAATATTACACTAAAAACCAGTAAACAGTAAAAAAATATGGCATTATAATTGTCATCTTGTCAAAGTCAATTCAAAGCTTGAAAATCTGCAAGAGCTTTTTACTGTTTTATTGTATTTACTAACCATTTTAATTTTTAGTTTTTACCTTTCTTGAAAACGGGAATAGATTTATTTCCCGAAACGTTGAAGTTATCTAGGTATTTCGTTAGGGTCACTAAACTAGCTCTTGTGCTGTTTACAGCCTGGGGCCAGAGCCGAAGAGGCTCTATATAACAAATTCAAAACGATAGTGGAGAGAAAGCCCAAAAATTTGTAGGTTAAAACATGAATCCTCCACAACAATATAGAACATATTATCTACATCCAGTTTTTTGCTAATATTAATATACATATAGTGTTTTTAACGCGGAACTTGCTGACTTAAATGGTTAATTTCCTCTTTTCTTCGTTTTACTAGAAATTCAAAGATAAAACTTGATTAATCATACATTTTTAGCTAAGCATTTTATCTTCATAAAGATTTGACAAATATAAATAGAGAGTTATTTTTCAATGAACGGGCAATACTCTTAAAATAAGGCTTAGTTTAAAAGTACATTTCAAATTCATTAAAATTTAGAAAAAACTACCTACAAGTTATTTTTGTTGCGCCCCCACCCCTGAAATTGTGATAAGAGTCTGTTATTCCGCTCATTTTTGCATGAGATAAGAACATTGTTTTTCATTACGAAAAAAGTTGTTAAAGATGAAAGGTACTCTATGCATATTTAATTGAAACTTCTTGGATTGATGTGCTAGTATTGTACTGACGTATAATTATTTAAAATTTTTTTACCGTTTTGGACGAGCATAGATTAATTATTTTTTTATACACGTAATATTGCTAATGCATTATTAGTATATTCTTGTGAGGTTACACAACTTATGCTAAACACTCTTTATGCGACTTCCACACACATATATTAATACAAACAAATAATAGTACCATTTTCAGTATTTTGTAAGGTTCAGTACCAATACAAATAATGTTAAAGAACCGTGAACCTGAAATAATAAGTTATGTTCTAAATTTTAGCTTAACAATGGGGATAAATTATTCACAAAGCAAATCCCAATCAGTTGGGTTAAAAATGCGCTCAGCGGAACAATATGCATTCCATAAAATACACGGTTTTAATTATATAAGATTTTATTTCTTATGAATATTTTAAAGTTCAATCAGTATCTAACCTTTAATCACCGACGTACATCACTATCCGCTCTGCATATGTGGTCGCATAAAAATTAAGGGCCGACGTACATGGACCACATATTTGCAGTTCAATCAACCACAATTTGCTGTCAAGTCGAATCAACTTTTGCGGTTGACTCGACTACGACTCGACCACATTCTTGAGGTTGATTTGCAGTCCCATCAACTGCATCCGGCAGTCGGTTTAACCACTAGCTATGGAATCGTAGCCCACACCATACATATTTAAAATGACTTTTGAGGAAGAAGTACTGCTGTTACTACTTTTAAGAAAAAGAAGAAGGCGTAGAAGAGTACGGACGCTTTGGATACACCCACTTTTAAGTTTTAGACGTCAAGAAGGACACTTTTATAATTTGTTTGGAAAACTGAAAGAAGATGAAAATAAGTTCTTTAATTATTTTAGAATGTCTATTTCTTCGTTTACCGAGCTACTGGAAATTTTGGATAGTAAAATTAAATGTCGTGACACAAATATGAGAAAAAGTATTTCAGCTGAAGAAAGGCTTGCTATAACATTAAGGTAAATAAGTCTATATTAAGTAAATTTAATAATGTAAGATGCAAACAATTTTTAATACAGGTTAATTAATTTTAAACGTGTTCTCTAAATGTTTTAGCCGTTGAAATTTGGAGGTATTCGAGGTCAATTAATACGTAGGTTAGTTTAAGAAAAATACTCACAATTTATTGAATTTTTATTATGCGCTACTTACATTTCCAAAAATAGTTTCATATGAACTTACAGAATCCGTAGATAATGTGGAATCTTGCGGGGAGGCAAGTGAAGTTGCAACGGTATTATGCGAAACTTGTTCTATATAATTGTAGGTCTGGAAGTCTCTAGATGTGGAGGGAATGGATGTATTCATGTTAAGGCTGGTGGTCTGATTGTGCCAATTGTTTGTATTGTAACTGAACTGCTGACTTGCAAGCTGGTTATGACGATTTCCCAAAGTATGTTCATTTATATTGGGCTGTGTGGAGGGTCTTAAAGACATTGCCTTAAATTTCCGTAACACGCCAATCATTTCAGACTTTGCATCTAATTTTAAATCTTCCGAGATACTTTTAAAATCTTTGTGAAGCGACAGAAGAAAATACTTATCCTCATCATATTCATCTTCTTTTCTTTGATTAACACGATCGGTTAAAGTTGCAATAAGTTTATCTTCTGAACTTTGCTGGGAAGATTTTCTTTTTTTCTTAAGAAGTTGAGATCGCGTTGGTTCCTCATCTTCGCGTTCACTTTGTTGAGAAGACGTATCAGCTAAGCTGTTTGTTGTCTGAGCTCGGGCTTCTACCAGTGGAAGTAAAAACGATAATTGATGAAAAAACACATACTGTCTTTTACTGGATGCAGCAGAGCCACTTTTTGTTGAGTTGTTCTTTTTTACCTCTCTATTAAAACCATCTCTCAATGTTTTCCACTTTCTTTGAAATGTTTTTCCTGCAACAAAAAAAAAGGCTATCAATTTTTTGCAACGATTTTAATTTAACATTGTTTTGTAATAAAATGTGTCCCAGTCATGAAGAGTGATCCATTTTAAATGCCTGCAACTTTTAAGCCAGACGTGCTAGCCATCTAAGGTTTGTTTCATTCCACTTCTGTTTGTCTAAAGCTTTTTTGGTTGGGTGTTCCATTAAGAATAGCTGAGAATTTCGATGTTGAAACACGACATTTCTTCACTCTGTATAAATGCCAAAAAAAATGCAACCAACTACAAAAAACAAGAGAAGTGGAATGACATATACCGTAGATGGCTAGCACCTTCATGGTTTAAAAGTTATTGTCATTTACAATGAGTACGTCTCGGCTGGGACAGCCTGTTTTAATCCAGTGGCGATGAAAATTTGGCAATCCATAACTCACCTTAATTAATCTCGTATAATAAAATGGTATCATAAATGTGTCTATTTTGTTTTAGGTATCTGGCAACAGGATGTACATTTATAGATTTGGAGTATTCATATAGATGTGGATCTACTACAATTGGAAGGATCGTTCGGGACGTGTGTCAACAAATATGGTTAAATCTGAAAAATATTTGTATATCAGAGCCTACAGAAGAAAGCTGGTTACGTATTGCAAACGGTTTTGAAAGACGAGCTAATTTTCCCAACTGTATAGGAGCTATCGACGGGAAACATATTAGAATTGTCAAACCAACAGATAGTGGATCTTCGTTTTTCAATTATAAGAAGTATTTTTCTTTTGTTTTGTTAGCGATTTGCGACTCGGACTACATGTTTACTTTTGTGGATATTGGCTCTTATGGTAGACACTGCGATTCAACCATTTTTAAAGAAAGTACTTTCTACAAAATGCTTCAACAAAAAACACTCAATATTCCACTTTCCCGGAAAATCGTAGACAAGGGAAATCCGATGCCATATGTGTATGTTGGCGATGAGGCTTTTAGTCTTTCCGAAAATCTTTTACGCCCATATGGGGGCAACAACCTTAGCATTTCCAAAAGGATTTTTAACTATCGCCTTTCCCGTGCTCGAAGATATATTGAGTGTTCATTTGGAGTGTTAGCAAATAAATGGAGGATATTTCATAGACCATTGAATGTGTCTACTGAATTCGCGATCGATATTGTAAAAGCATGTTGTATTCTGCACAACTACGTTCGTCGTAGGGATGGTTACCGATTTGAAGATACCTTGTCATTGCCAGAATCTCTAGAAGACCCAGAAGAAAACCTGGTTCAAATACGCCCTGGTGGAAGATTTTTAAATTCTATTCGGGATCAATTTTTACAATATTTTATAAGTGACGAGGGAAAAGTAGATTGGCAGTTAAGTAAAATATAAATGAAAATAATATAGTCCTCATTATATACATGTAAAAATTATCATTTTTCTTGTTGTTATGGTCCTAAATTATTATTTATAAAATAAAATTATTGTACAAAGTGCCTATCAAAAATAAATATAAATAAAAACTTACCGATATCATTTTTTTCCTGTGTAGATTTCTCTGCAAAATTTGTTGTAAACTTTTCACAAATGCTGGCCCATGCATTATTCTTTTCCACTCTATTACTATACGCCTCGCTTTTGTAATCCCATATGCATGGATACTTTTGAATTTCGGAGATAAATGAGTCGGTATCAAAAGCTT
Source organism: Pissodes strobi (assembly GCA_016904865.1). NCBI lineage: Eukaryota > Metazoa > Arthropoda > Insecta > Coleoptera > Curculionidae > Pissodes > Pissodes strobi. The sequence goes on along the minus strand of MU185446.1, from coordinate 36,040 downwards.
CCTCCATGGCGCGCATCTAGTAAACAAATGAAATAAATGGTTGCAGTTGACTACAAAAGCCAGGATGTGGTCCGTGTACGGCCGTACCGGCGCAAACGTCGACGCGACGACTCGAAGGTGTGGACCACAAATGAACTGCAGATGCCCACTTCGACTGCAGCTCGACTCCCATGTATGGCATACACTGTTATTCTTACGATGAGCTGCAGTTCACCGGGACGCGACCGCAGAATTGTGGTCGGTATAACTGCAAAATGTCGCTCGTGTACGGCCGCCCTAACATAACTAGGTTTCGACCAACATAAATAAATCAGATTGCATTAAGTGTCCACGATTCGCATGTTCCAAAGACGAAGTCACCATTTCTGAATGGCATTGGCTTCTTGTTGTGTCTAATTTAAAATATAACCACCATGTTTCGATTATCAAATTAATAATGCATGCAATATGGTTTTCTCTTTCTCAACTATGGCAATCCGGTCCATATTTCGATTCTTATGAAACCGTATAGGTAATATAAATCCATCAATTGCAAGTCAGTAGTTAGACACTAATAAATACATATGGCAACAAGTGAGCTTTCAGATAATGAAGTTAAGGTTAGAAGATAGCAAAGAGCCGAAGAAGTTTTTTGTGTGACACTGAAGTTGAAATTTTCTGTTAAGGTTATATTTTATTGCTATTGAATTTTTAAATAACTTTTTATATAAATCCAAGAAGAAAGGTTAATTGTAGTTATGCAAATGCTTTTTTTGAAGATGCAATGTGTACAAAAAAGCAATTTAAATTAAATGCTTTTATAAATTTTAAACAGTTATATTAGCACCCAGTATTTCCACTATTTTCAAAATATTTCTTTAAAATGCGTTTACCAAAGTTGTCTATTTTCAATTCCCTATAAATAATTTTGCAATTTACGGCGTAATACGAAATCCATTTGGCATATATTTCAGTATTTATGATAACATAAATAAGTAACTGACCAATGGTGCAGGCGGCACTGTCAAACATTATTGATTATAGCTGATATTCAGTTCCATAATGAAGCTCGCTGCCATTGCATATTTGGCCGGGAAAAACTGAAATGGTCCAATGCATAATATACATGAAATATGTATTACTTTTGGTAATGCACAGGGTGCTATTTATTTTTTAAGAGTTTTAGGTATCTGAACATTTGTCTTTTCTGTCCCAGGTTATAAACTGGCACTAGTCCAATAATGTGTTGACCCTAACGAAACTAAAAATCCAAAGGGAGACTTTACGTCTCCAAAGCAATTCTGCCTTCAGGAAAATGAAAAGAGTTTGCAATATCTCTGCAATAAAAAGCTCTATAGCAATTTTTCGTACGAGATCGGGAAATACGAGAAAATCGATGTTAAAGTGAAACATGCAGTAAATCGCGAAAAACTTCAAAAGTTTCTTATATTTCGGCATTTTTATAGTTGAATAGTTAGCTTTGCTTTAGATAAATTATGGAACAGTGGGAAGGATTATATCTTCCAATATACTGACATAACGTTTAATTTAAAATATCTAGGTGCTTGGGCCACGGAGAAAGCGAAACGACCGAAATGAACGCGCGTTCACTCATCGGGGACCGGTTGCGAGTTACTCCAGAGAGATTTGGCAATGCCCCGGAAACGTTAGCTTTTTAACGTACAATTTTTTTCACAAGAAAGGCGTATGAATGTCCAAAATTAACCATTTCGAACGGATCGGTTTTAAGAAGCTAATCGATTACTTTTTAATGTTTCGATGAATTAATGTTCACGCACCAAGCAAATTTTGCCTGCACAACTCGGTATAATAATTGGATTTAAGAGGGAAAAATGAGAAGGATCCGAAAATTCAGAATTTAT
>MU185446.1:0-34168 GCA_016904865.1 Pissodes strobi | reverse complement strand
CTTTCAGCATATCGATGCTTATGGATATACTTAATTTATTTAAGTATGTATGATAGAATGCATAGACATGTGTTCTGCTGGAAGAGATTCTAAGAGTATTTTTATGCAAATTAGTACGTCCTGCCAGAAGGACTTGACTGAATCTGTTCATTTGTCCTATTTATTACCCCATGATTCCAAAATGATATATAATATGAGAAACGTTGCAGACCCATTATGTGTACAATTAGGTCATTGTTACAAGTTTAAATTAAAATTTAATTCTGGTTGATTTCTTTAATCAGTCATGATAATAATTAGATAATTATGTTGATTAAAGTAGTCAACAGATTTTAACAATAAAACATTTTAAAATTAATCAAGGTAAGTAGAAAAAATATAGAAAAATTCAAACACACCCGTACATGTAATAAGCATTGGAACAAAGTATTAATAAACAACATAAAGAATATAAGGAAAATTTTCCAGAACGGAATAGTATATTCATAATCATCATAATCATAAATAATCTCAAAAATGTTTTAAATATTAAACTTAAGGGATATATTGACGGATATATTAATCTGTCACATTTGACATGATCAAATGTTTCTATAGCGACCTTTAGAAAAGTAGGCGCATCATAAACATCAATTTAAGCACGCTGCAGCGGGCGATAATCGTTGATTATGATGCATGCGTAATAAAAAAATAATTTTTCAAGAAGTTTGAAAAGGTAGAATTACTTAAAATTATCCAAATCAGAAAGAAGAACATTTCATGCTGGAATTACTCTTTGAACGTAATAAATAAAGCAATTTCTTCCTGTAGCAGAAGCGCACATTACAGCTCTTGGACCGCATTGCTGACACCGATAACTGACCTTTTGTTGAACCTTACGTATTCTGCTGCATATTATACACACTCGTTGCACCCTTGTTTTTTCTGACTCTTTACTTAAAGCCACAAGTGCATGATCGCCAGGAAGATCATCATTACGATCTCTATTATTCCCAGGAATGTCTGCATTGTCATCTTGCATATTTGGCCTATCTTCTACCCAACGGTTATTAATTAGTTGTAGTTTACATATACTTTGGTTGTAGTGCCAATCGTTCGGTAAATTCCGAATGTTGTAGACCATCTAGTTTTTTTTTAATATTTAAACGATAAGTACGGATTAGATTCCATTATACCGAAAAGTGACGCATTCATACGATGGTGCCACTTTTGTGTATTCCATGCATTCTTGAGAGCTAAGCCGCTCTGTCTAATATAGATATAGATATCTACTGCCGGGACACCATCGCGAAGAGTACTTTCTTCTGCAATTTTGGGACGCTTAACTTCTTTAATAATTTGATTACCGTTTCCATCCTTTCGCTTTTTTTGCCGATTTTTCTTCAGAGGTTGTACAAGGTGTCCCATTTTAGATAGAGAGTTGCATCTCTTAGCTACTTTTTTGTGAAAATAACGATGGTATAAACAAAATTTTTCTAGCCCGCTTCGTTTCTGAGATACAGGGCGAAATTGAAAATAATGCAGTTTGGGACCCCCTCGTATGTCCGTTGTCCTTTAACATCTCGCAAAGTCAAAAACTTGCTTTATTACACTTTTTTCCGTAGAATCCAGTGACGTAGTCAGATTTTCGCTGTGAGCTGTCAATTTTTAGCTATAAATCAAAATTGTATTTTTTTAACGTAACACCCTGTATATTTTTCTTTTGTTTGATTGGAAATTTTATAAGCTTTACAAAAATATATAATACATGATATGTATTTTAAATAATAAGCGTAACATTCCTACTTTCACAAAATGTATTTCTATACGACATTCTTGATGAGTATAGTATAAGCATTGTCTTTTAAACAACGGTATAAGTATTAATAGACAGAGATTATTAGAGCAATGGAATGGTCATTTCTTATTGGCAAGGTCTGTCACTTACAAAATTTATATTTTCTGTGTAATATTGTATTTTTTACGATGACAGAAAGTGGAAATGATCAATATTTTGAAAAATATGACATGTTAGTCTGCTTTATACAGAGCAATGAAAACTCCCATGAAGCTTCTCAGCTATATTTCAATTCGTTTGTTTGAATATTTATTTACCTTTTGCCTTATTTGGGTTTAATTTTAAGTATCATTTTAATTTATAGAAATCTCCAAAAGAAGGCAAACTGGTCGCAATAAAAAGAAAATTGGTAGAACATGGAACGTTTATCCGGCCCCTATCAAGAACGTATAATAAGGAAAATCGCGGTAAGGACGGAGGCAACGTTCTTTGTTCTACCAATTTTTTCTTTATTTCGGAAAACAAGAACAGGTTTCCTTCTTTTGGGATATCTATAAATTAAAACCACACTTAAAAAAATAAACCCAAATAAGTCAAAAGGTAACTAAATATTCAGACAAACTTATAGAAGTATAGCTGAGAAGCGTCACGGAAGTTTTCATTGCTCTGTATAAAGCAGACTAACATGTCATATTTTTCAAAATATTGATAATTTTGATTTTGCCATCGTAAAGGTTAGTTTATAAACGAAAACGCAAAAATGTCAAATTGCCTGTAAAATTCGGATACGAAAATCTTGACAATCCCACCAATAGGAAGACGAATATTTTAACCAATAGAAACACTGTCGGATCATCATATCGTCGGATATCGAACGCATGAGAATCCACCTTAAGAAATACAATATTACAGAGAAAATATAAATTTGGCCCCTGAGAGTTCTTGCCAATAAAAAATTACCATTCCATTATTCAAATAATCTCTGCCTACTAATACTTATACCGTTGTTTAAAAGACAATGCTTATACTATACCGAGTACTATACTCATCAAGAGTGTCGTATAGAGACAAATTTTGTGAAATTATGAATTTTAGGCTTATTATTTAAAATACATACCATGTATTATATATTTTTATAAAGCTTATAAAATTTCCGATCAAACGAAAAGTGTATATACAAGAGTGTCGTATAGAGGCACATTTTGTGAAATTATGAATTTTAAGCTTATTATTTAAAATATATATAATGTATTATATATTTTTATAAAGCTTGTAGAATTTCCAATCAAACGAAAGAAAAATATACCAATACCATTTAAAAAAATATTTAAAGCTAAAATTGACAGCTCACAGCAAACATCTGACGCCACTGGATTCTACGTAAAAAACTGTATCAGAGCAATTTTTTAGCTTTGCAATATGTTAAAGGATAACGGAGATACGAGGGAGGTCCTAAAATGCAATATTTTCAATTACGCCCTGTACAGGGTGGCTCGAATTCGTGTCTATGTATGGGGAACTCGAAAACCGTAAGAGATACAGTGTCGATCAAATTAAGGCAAAGTTGCGCATTTAGGTGCCTAGCAATATGCCGTTTAGAAAGTTTTAAAATTCCAAGTATTTCCGGAGATATCCGGAAAAAACCGAAATTTTAAAAATTCGTTTTATTTTTTTCCTGGGCTTATTTAAAAACGGATTTCAAATTGAATTGCACTTTTGCATTGCCACTTTTTTCGCTCTATCTAATGATGATATCCAGTTTGAAATCCGACGTTTCATCTTCAAGGGATCATCATCAACTTTCTTTCTGAAAATTTTTATATTCTATAAAAATATTTTATTTTGTTTTTTGTATTAAGTGGAAAATTGGAGCGTATTAAAAATAAAGAATTGTAAAATTATTTCTTACGAGAATATGGCCATGAACTATTACTCAAACAAGTTGCTTACTGCAAAGATAAAATATTCCCAACTTTTAACCAATTAAAAAATTTATTTAATAGAGATCATTAACAATTCATAATCGTACTACGTAATACTAGAGGAACTTTGATGAAAAAACACCTATTGGAATTTTGCTTATATATAAATGCACTAAGCAACTTGTTTGAGTAATAGTTCATGGCCATATTTTCGTAAAAAATAATTTTACTATTTTTAATTTTTAATACGGGCTCCAATTTTCCACTTAATGCAAAAAACAAATAAAATATTCTTATAGAATAGGAAAATTTCAAAAGTAGCTACATTAAATTATTTAAAATCACGCCTAAGCAAAATATATAAAATAAAAATGATAAAAAAATAATAAAAATTAAAAAGTTAAAAAAAATAAAAACGCATACTCATATTAATAACGCCAATACCATCTGAAAAACGATAAAAAAAATTAAAGTTCGCATTTAAAAAAAGAAAGTTGATGATGATCCCTTGAAGATGAAACGTCGGATTTCAAACTGGATATAATCATTGTATAGAGCGGAAAAAGTGGCAATGCAAAAGTGCAATTAGATTTGAAATCCGTTTTTAAATAAGCCCAGGAAAAAAATAAAACGATTTTTCAAAATTTCGGTTTTTTCCGGATATCTCCGTAAATACTCGGAATTATAAAACTTGCTAAACGGCATATTGCTAGGCACTTAAATGCGCAATTTTGCCTAAATTTGACCGACACTGTATCTCTTACGGTGTTCGAGTTCCCCATACATAAACACGAATTCGAGCCACCCTGTACCTCAGAAACGAAGCGGGCTATGAAAATTTTCTTTATACCATCGTTCTTTTCACAAAAAAGTAGCAAAGTATTGCGAAAACCGCAACTCTCTATCTTTACTCGTAAGTGAGATACACCGTAATATCATCGAAAATGGGACACCCTGTACTGCAAAATCCAGTAAATGTATGTAGTTTCTTATCTCTCCAGGCTGAAGCTATTAATCGCGTATTCGGGACAGCATCTGTTGTGGCATAAGTAAAATCGCCTCTTTCTGTCGGACAACGTTCTTCAGTTCTTGTTGCAGTTTTAACAATTCTAAATAAACATAATCCGCGTTTGTGTAATTAAATCGCAGTTTTTGTAGATGCAAAACAAGAATCGCCCACTACGATTCGTCCCGATCCATGCCATGGACTAGTTAAACGCAGTGTTGTAGCCGTTCCGGCCCCTAGTTCTTGCTGTCATATTTTTTTGCGCCATTATTATTTTTTCCCGATTGATTTCAAGGTCAATCATAACACCAGACTGATCATCAGCTACCGTCTAACACTTGCATCCTATTCCCGTTGGCTTACGTTTTATTTTGATGATAGAATGCATTGTTTTCTCCATGTAAACCTTTCCCATACCAGGCAAACATTGACTCATCAACAGTAATCCTATATCCCGGCGAAAATACGTTTTGCCATTTGTTTACTGACATTTCGCAAAAAGACCGAACCGAATCCCATTTATTCAAATTATCTTTATTTTGCATTGAAAATGCCATGCATGACAAAACTTTCTTCAAATCTATTTACGCCCATGCCAAATATTTTCCCAAATGCTGCTGCAGGAAACAAACCATTTCCTTCAGTTGACCAATAACTGCGGCGACAACGAAGATTGTTCACTGTCATAGCGTATAAAAATCCAATGGGTTAATAAAATTCACCACTGAAGTATGATATGATCAATTTCTTCAGTGGGGAAAAAGCACATCCACATATCCAGTTCTGTCACTTCTTCAACCCTTCTGTAGTTTAAATGAGGTTTGTAATTAGTATCCTTATAAGAATTTATTAAAACCGGTTGACAAAACTTCCACAAAGTATCGTGGACCTGAACTTGATTTGTAAGTTCCACATTAGGTTCTTCACCTGCGTCGGCTTCTAGTGATCCATCTTCTGAACTACTTGAGCTTGACGAGCTACTAGAGGAATATTCTTGATGTTGGTCTTGTTTCTTAAGACTGAAGCTTCCTTGCATATCTGCAAGATATATAAATAGAAAAACTTTAATATTTTTGGTTCGTTTAATTTGGCTATTTTTGATAGATATTATTATATATATTTTTACAAGCGGCTCAGAAAGCATATTTTCTTAAAACGAGATTTTTTTACCCACTGCAAAGCACTAAACTGACACTTCCTTGCAGCTGACTGAGCAGCAGAAAATGTTCACTTTACTTAGTGTCCTAGAATAACGTTTGAGGAAAAAATAATATGAATAATGGAGGAAAGAAATCCTTATGCCAGAACTAAAAATAAAATTGATTTTATCATAATGGATAAAATAGTTATATGGTCAAGGACGTAACCAGACATATGAATGACAATGAACCACTAAAGACAGAAGTGGTTATTAATGCGAGACAAGAGAGGCAGAAATTGATAAACAGGCCAAATAATAAATAAAAGAAAATATATTAAGTACATTAAGCGAATGGAAAAAAAAACAATTTCGAGAAGTTTGACGATATCACAAAGATGCGATATGAGACAAGGCAGGCAGAAATTGATAAACAGGCCAAATAATAAATACAAGAAAATGCATTAAGTACATTAAGCGAAAAGGAAGTCCCTCAAACTCTATTGATTATTGTAATAATTATGATAGAGATTTGCCAATGGTAGCGCATAATAAAAAGGAAAAACTCAAAGTATAGTTCTAATATGGACGAGAAGTAAGGTAGGCCCACTTACCATTTGCAGTCACCAGCGCCATGGGCAAAGCTTCTAACGCTGTGATGCTGATTTTGGTTTGTTTATTATCTATGTCCCACTCAACAACCGCACAATTTTTCGATTCAATTACTTTCTGTACAGTTCCGTAACATTTTGCTGATTTCCAGTTCTCACCAAAATGGTCAAAACTCCACGAATTGTCATTTTTAGGATCAAAATTAGTGGCCAATACAGCCACACGTGTTCCCGCCCGTATCATGTTAACGACTAAAACGGTCAACTTTGATGGACGATAACTCTTGCTTTATATTCATTTTATTTCTCAAGCCATTCCGCCAGAGGTTCGGAAATAGTTGATTCGAATAATTCCGAACCATTGCAAGCAGGCCATCCTGCTGGAAATTATTTCCTCAAAATATTGACACGTAGGTAGGATCAAGGAAAAATAGGTCTATAATATTTTGCCCGACAACGGTTTTTTTTGGGCGTATGTGATCATATATATGAAAACCGTCAAATATCTTTGCAACCGTTAATCAGACTTAGGTTAAATAAACTAGCCTTTTTGCTATTTACACCGTGGGCGTGGGGCCAGAGCCGAAACGGCCTTATTCAAAAATACAAAAAGAAGTAATAACATCTGCGTGAGCAGAAACAATACTGTGTAGTAGGACAGAGTATAGTATTTTCAACATCTGCGTGAGCAGAAAAAATACTGTGCAGTAGGAGGACGCTGTATAGCATATTTCGGCGGTTCAGGAAAAATATATAATATTCAGGGCATTGCATTTAAACTAATAAGTATTGAATAATTTCAGAAAAAGTACAAATATGGCAACCATATTTTATCATTTTTAACTCTTCAGAACTTCGTTAAGCCTGTATACTAAATTTCGTAAAAATCTGTGCGGAGGCGTTTGGACATATATATTTGACCGTTTCCGTAGGTACGGCTAATCGTCTATAATACAAAGCGCCTTTGTCAGCTCAGTTTCGCCATAACTTCTATTAATTCACTGTCCGTCTTTAGTTTATTTTTGCTTGTTGGTTTAATCCTTCTTTCCGAATTTTTGCCCTTTCTTCTAGACCATTAATAGGATTTGCTGTTAATATCACGTTTAGTTGTTGCTTCTCTTAGAGTAGATAAGATGAAATTTATTTCAACTAATTAATGTAAACGTTCCAGTAAAAGAAGGATGTTAGTTATTGCATAATATTAAAAGTTTCATATTTTGGAAAGTACTGCTTTTAAAATCTATTTTCAAAAATCTTACTGAACGCGGCTGATTCACAATGATTTCAACTTTCAAAGACACCATAATATTTAATTTCGCAATCTATTGGTAAATATATCAAGTATTGAAATTGGACTTCACATTTTTGGACTTAATTATGCGAAACAACTGATCAGTAGGATATTTTAGTTGATATTAAACTGAAGCTAATTATAAATTAATGGTTTATATCATAAATATATCATAAACTTTCTTAGCTAAATGCTAAATGTAAGCTCACAGTGAGATCTAGGTGATGGGAGACATAAACACCTAAAATTAAGAAATGCTAGTACCTAAATTACAATAGCTAGTTATGCAATAAAAATATGAGAACATAAATATCTCCTTTAAAAACACTTTTGCCATGCATAAAAGCAATAATCGTTTACAATTACTCACTTTTAAGCTGTAGCTGGCAAGATTGATTAATTGTTTTCCAAGGAATTAAATAACTTGCGATCATTATTTTTCCACATTGTACGTACCTGGAAATTCACCCTGGAAGTAGTTACATCCGTTTGCATAAATTATAATTAAATAACATGATCAATAGTTTCCTTAAGGAAATATGGCAATTATTTTACAAAACAAATGCAAAATTTATCTATTGTGTAATTTTCAAAGCAGTTAGCTAAAATTATAAAATCCCCACATAATTTTAAGAAACGCCGAAATTTGAATTAACGATTACTAAAATTTTGCTGTTCTAAAAGTGATACTTTTTAAACACCAATATTTTAATTCTTTAATTTTATTTTTTGAAAATCGAGGCAGATTTGCCTTCGAAACGTAAAGTGCTTTTTAGGCATTGTAGTTATATTGGGATTGGTTAATTAGACTTCATGCCAATTTAGGGCCGGAGCCCTAACGGTCCTACCCATTACAGATTCAAGCAACGTAGAACGTAAATATTTACTAACAAAATATAAATCCGCCATAACGATATAGAACATTTCTAAAACTTAATTTCCTTATTGATCACAAATTTACATGCATATTTTATTAATTTCATTTAGTAGATTGCTAAATCGACAAAGTCACTACGAGTACATACTGCTTATTTTTAAAATATTACTGCTTATTTTTTAAAAGCACCTAGGTATGGGATACCAGTATGTGCTTTTTATGTTATATGCCTATAGTACGTACATCTATATGCCTATTATATTTATTGCAAAATGCCCTACTCTAATTCAATAGCACAAAGCAATGCAAAAGGGAAATGACAGCACCGCACAAACACAACTATAGTCCATTATACTATATCGCATAAGTGTAATATTTTTTAAAACAAATTTAGGAAAACGGGTGTTTTCCTGAAATAATTTTTGAAGTGAAACTTCTTAACGCGCGCCGGGAGTAAAATTTGAAGGTGGCGAACGCTACACGATGAGCGACACGACCTGGCCACCGTCTCTGGCGGAAGAAAAATATGTGAATATTGTTATTGTGATAACGTTGTTAGTTTACAAGATAAAAATATGGGATTTGCTCTAGTATCTTGTCAAGACATAAGCGAAACTTTTATGAAGAAAAGTTTTTTTTTCATTTAGGCCTGCTCTTTTTGTTAATTGAGTGTTATATTTAAAAAAACTACTTTTTTACCAAATTCGATAAGATATGTATAAGGCTAGGGCGTTTAATTACTGTGATTTCTTTGTTAGTTTACAAGATAAAAATATGAGGTTTGCTCTATTACCTTGTCAAGACATAAGCGAAACTTTTATGAAGGATAGTTTTTTTTTCATTTAGGCCTTCCCTTTTTGTTAATTCAGTGGTATATTTAAAAAAAAAAACTAGTTTTTAACCAAATCCGAGGCTAGGGCGTTTAAGTTTAAGAAGTTTCACTTCTGAATATGCGCACATAGTGCACACGGTTTTTTTTAAAAGCTGTACTTAAAACAATTTTTTTGTCTTAGCATTCTTATCTGAAATGGAATTTTATTATTATACGGTTATGGGCCCAGATATCTAACAAAATATTCACTTCTACACAATGCTACATTAAACAGACCATTACGAATACCTTTAGTATAGGTATAGTTATTTTCGTATTTTTTATGATCATGGATAAAGTCACATACTGTAACAAAATATACACTTTTTAGATTGAGAATTTCATTTGTCGTTGGAAACAGCTTGGGTTTACTTAGAAAGATTTTAACAATATAATTTTGTACCCTTTTTAGTTGCCCCAGATGGACACCACTTGCATCTCTCTCAAACCAAGATAGCATAATTGAACAACGGCTCGACAAGGGCCTTGTATAACATAATTAGATACTTTCTGTAGAGGAAGTCCCGTAAAGTATAAAATTTGAAAATTAAAGATCTAATTTTTTTTGCTAACCTAAAAAACGTGTTCATTTCATTTAAGGTGTTTATCTATGACTGCAGGTATCGTATTTTGCTACATTCAACCAGAGGTTCAGGAATGTTGTCCAGGAAGATCCGGTCAAAATCTGGGCGGTTTGATTCAGTTAGAGAGACTGATATATATTGTGTTTTATTAATATTGCATCGAAGCTTGAAGGTGTCCAGATAGTTTTCGACCTTGACAAAACCAGAGCTCAACCTCTCCCTCACGCCCTCCCAGGTACTACATGAAAAGATTATGATGGTGTCATCCGCGTATGCAATTATCCTTCTCTCCACTTCCAGACCACAAAGAGCGTTTATATAAATTATGAAAAGGATTGGGCCGAACACAGTGCCCTGAGGCACTCCGTGCTCAACGATCCCTCGCTCACTGATCACATTCCCGATCCTGGTACATTGGGGATGATCCCGCAGATTGCTGGCAGCTAAAGCGGCACCCCTCACCCCATATCTCTCGAGCACACCCAACAGTATGGAGTGCGATACCGTATCGAACGCCTTCGCCAGGTCCATAAATTGAGCTATACATTTCTGCACATTATTTAAGTACTCCCCAACCCCATCAACAAACTCATATATGACCTCAGAAGTGCTGGCTCCTTTGATGAGTCCAAACTGATTTTTGGAAAGTATACCATTTACGTTGGGAAAATCAATAATTCTTGTTTCGAGGCATTTTTCATAAATCTTTGCCAAATTAAGACGCCATTACACGGCGTGTGGAGTGTCACGCCTGGAGTGTAAACTGTCGCGCCACACGCCGTGTGATTGGGTTGACACGACGAGTTTCACGCTGCGTGCCGGGTCCCGTCAATTGGCGATAAACTTGCACACTTCAAAGTAAATTGTCCAACAAAATATAACACGCTGCTGCACAACCGTGCATCCGTTTTCGACGAACTCACATGCTAAAATAAAGCAATTTGTCAATCTTCAGCCAGACTTATAGACTGGGGTAACTATTGATGTTTTAAAACAAGCAGGGACGATCCCAGTTTTGAAAATTTGAGTTATAATGTGCACAAGTGGTTGTGTAAGTTCTTTATATAAAAAATTTATGAATCTTGAAGATATTTGATCAAATCCAGGAGAACAGTTATTTTTAAAACTAGCCATAACGCTATTTACTTCACTTTAATTTCTACGTTTGAGATACATAGATGAGGAAGATTTAATTGACTCCATTTTAAAAGGATTAGTAGGAATATCAATGCTAGATTTACCTTTTCACCTCTATTTGTAAAATATTTATTACAAATATCTGCTATTTCTTTTTTATTTGTTACCATTATGTTGTATTTGTTGTCAGTGGTAGTTTCGTTTTATTTTCGTTTGTAGCTTCTTACACAACTTTATGCATCTTTTTAATATATCCTGTACTGTCCCTTATTTTGTCTCTATACTAATTGTTTTTGGTATCGTTTAGTAGTTTTTTTAATGCATTCTTGTAATTCCTCGAATTTTGTCTGTTGCTGAATTTTTGTCAATCCTTTTTTTAATTTGTCTCTGTCTTTTATATATTTATATTATACCATTTGATATCCAAGGTTTTATTTTCTTGTATTTTTGTTTAATAGTTTGCTCAGTTTTTTTGGTAATACCAGTAATAGCATCAATCAAAGACTTCGTTGCTTCCTCAGGTTGAGCGAAATTCGTAGTATTATTCCAGCCAACAGATCCGGAAAATACTTTTTTCTTCAAACGTCAGTAAATCCGTCATTACTCGACTTGTAGGCGGCCGTGAAGTTTCGTTTTTCCTCCGCCGGAGCTTTACTTTTCACTTTTCCGCCGGCGGAGGTAAAAGTGTTGTCATAGCAACATAGATACAATAGGTTTGTTCTAGCAGGGATTTCAAACGGTTCCAAACCGTACGGAGTTTGCGCATAGCCATATAAGCGAGGCTTATATCGTTTTGCGCAAACTCCGGACGGTTTGAAACCGTTTGAAATCGCTGCTAGAACAGACCTAATACAAACAGACAACAAAATAAGCGTCAACAACTCAAGATTTATTAAACTACAATTTGTATTTATCACTCAATTAGTGACTGCATTTCTAAAAATCACTAATTTAGGAACAAATTGGTTATTATTTAATCGAACTTACTCAATAACTGCTTATCAATACGGAATTAAAACGCAATCGGAGACGAATCTTAAAAAAATAATTATTGTTGACAGTGTCCACTGACAGCTTTATGTTACATTATATTCACCGACACCGGTCTAAGCAAGGCCACCTGCGACCGTGGTCTAAGCCGCCTTGCGAACCCATTTATCTTTAATAATAATTAGATATTATTACTATTAAAAAAATATGTTTTTGCATTAATTTGTCGACATTTGAAGAAAAAACAGCATATTTTATTTGGAGGAAAAGTTACTTTTCATGGCTTGCTCTCTATTACCAGCCTCACTCCGTTCGGCTGTTAAACACGAGCGCGCCATGAAAAGTATCACTTTTCCTCCATATAAAATAATATACTATTTTCTTCAAACGTCAGTAAATCCGTCATTACTCGACTGTGTAGGCGGCCGTGAAGTTTCATATTTCCTCCGCCGGAGCTTTACTTTTCACTTTTCCGCCGGCGGAGGTAAAAGTGTTACCTTAGCAACATAGATACAAACAAACAACAAAACAAGCGTCAACAACTCAAGAATTATTAAACTAAAATTTGTATTTATCCTTCGCATCTCCGCCATCCCTCATTACACTTTGTAGTATACAACTTTTTCCCAATCGGTACAATTTTTAAAGAAGTTATCTAAAAACATGGTGATTCAGCCGACCCTGGCTAGCCGCTCGAGCTCATGCATCGCCTTGATGCGTCATTACAATTTTGTACCGGTCGGTGACAAGCAAGAATCCGTAAATCGGTTCTTTCTTTTGGTTTTAAGAAGAAAAATGCCTAGAAATCGTATTTCTAGTATAGTGACGTGTTAGTGATACGTCTTGCTCGCAAAGGAGGCGAAAAAAGGGGGCAATATGCATCGGGAGAAGCGAATCAGGGGGTGAGTCGATATAAGATTATATGCCAAAATTTCAAATATACATAAATACCTGGTTATCGTAAATATATAAAAACAGAATCTCTTGTATAAAAGCAAACTAAATGTGTATAATACTAAACTGAGTATTATGAATAAATATGACACTTGTAACCCTTTTTTTTTACTTAATAAAATTGAAATGGAAAATACTCTCAAACTTCTAAAACTAACTATACTTATTAGAATAAAATAGAGTGCGAACGGGTTACAGTCAAAAATGCGAATGAAGCAGTAAACAAAAATTAAATGTGCTCACTGCGATTTGAATTATACAAACTGTTATTTATATACGAGGGGATGACAAAACATTGTTACATTTATTTGTCGTCTTTGCACAATTACACAGAATCAAACAATATATTCGGAATTGAAATATATTATATCGAAATGAATATAAGTAATAAGCAACAGTTAACGATACGAGCTATTCGAACCGTTCTCTAGTAATCTCGTATAATCGTACATCGTACCAAAGAAATATACTATTCAATCACAAAAAGTGTTTACATAACACAATCAAAAGGAGGAAATATATACCGGTCGGCCTGCACATTTATTAATGTTTTACATAGAATAAAACGTTTATACCATATAAAGGGATATAAAAATAGAAACAAATGGTTATAATGCCTTCGTATCATTCGTTTTTCGATATTTGATCCCCGTATGGGGCACCTGTGGGACTATAAACTACAATTCGATTCGATGCAAATATTGCAAAACAAAAAACAAAGTTATATTTAATTATGATCCACTGACTCATACTGCAGATCTATATGAAAATTTAAGAGTATGGCAATTACATAAAGTATTAAAATTTGAACAGAATAAACTTATTTACAGGATAATAAATAAAACTCAAAATTAAAATATTATCAGAATATTTTCAAAGGATATTCATAGCCACAATACTAGAGAGTTTATAGGAAATCATACTGTTATTATTACTAAAATGCAATTATCCTCAATACCAGTGTTCAAAAACACTGTCTAGAGGAATAAGGACTATGTATATTGTAATTATTGCTATTACTGTATTAACAAATAAATACTTTTCAAAAAAATAAAAATAAAATGAAAAATAAAATTTTGAGTAAGTCGAAGAGTGTCCTTTTCTCACGAAATTAACCTCTAAAAACTAGCCA
The DNA here is from genome assembly GCA_016904865.1 of Pissodes strobi. Taxonomy (NCBI): domain Eukaryota; kingdom Metazoa; phylum Arthropoda; class Insecta; order Coleoptera; family Curculionidae; genus Pissodes; species Pissodes strobi. The sequence goes on along the minus strand of MU185446.1, from coordinate 19,878 downwards.
CAAAGGCAAGCTGACGCATAATTTACGAGCGACTAAATCCCAAGTTGGGTGTTATTATAGCTTGCATGGCCCTCCGTTGGCTTTGCTCGCAACGGAGGCTCAATCAACGAGAACTAAAAGTGCTAACCAAAACTAACCCAAAATTAAGGGAAAAAGGCGGAATGTTATCGTTCGGCTTTGTCGAAGCAATGTAATACCGGAACGCATTATTTTTAAACAATTCGTGTTGACATGAGCCGTCCGGTGAGGGAAAAAATTGGAGTAAACATTGCTTGCAGGAGATGTTAATAACTAATAATAATACCTATTTACAAATTCGCATTTGCAGATGCGAATAACTTTAACTAAAATTGGCCTTCACATATGCAGATGTGAAGGGCCCCCAACAGCCTCCATCCCAGTAGGTATATTATGTAAAAGTAGTTAGAGACACACTATATCCCTACATTTGCCGATGTAAAGGATATATGTACTGACAAAAATAAAACGGTATAGCTATGTATTTGCAGATACAAAAACAAATAACCACCATACTATTGCAACCCTCTTACATAAAATCATTGCATTGGAGGTAGCGAATTATTATACTCTTGGTTTCTATTCAAAACAGAAATTACAGTATTTGCAGATACTGTAAATATGCTAAAAAATCGTTGCATTTGCAGATGCAGTCGAAAGCATAACCAGGGTTAAGCAGCAAGCAAAAAGGTGAATAGTTCATTGTATTAGCAGATACAATCGATCGTACCCACTGTCTGCAATTGCAGTTGCAGATAGTGAACATATTCATGAACCTATTTTTCTGTTCAAAAACAGAAATTGCAGCATTTGCAGATGCTGTAAATAGGCTAACAGATCGTTGCATTTGCAGATGCAATCGATATCATAAGTAGCAAAACCAAGGAAACTCTTTTGCATTTGCAAATGCATTAGAAGATCCTCTCACGAAAAAAAAAAAAGAAAAAAAAACGACGAAATCACACCTGCGAGGCCAGAACTACATACTCAGATAGTTTAGACGGGACAATTACTTATTAAAAGGACTAAAGATTAAAAAAAAAAAACAGTATGATAGAGAAGTATCCACCAGTTGCCAACTGCAATGTCCTCAGACCATCAAAATTAAATCTCGGAGAGAGTACTAAATCCTGCCAAGACAACTACTGTATCAATTACAGAAACAACTATAGTCCGTGGGATTAGTGCCTTAGCCCTCCCTTTCAATAATTTAATTAGCCAACCGTCTGAACAAAATTAGCAGAGAAAAAAGGTAAACAGTTCAATAATAGAGTGGGTACAGGATTATAAAATCCCTTTCAATAGGACACCACTCCGGTTAGCAAAGTAGAAGACTACATAGGACGGCAAAAAATTTAATTTCAAAATACGCATTCTTGGGGAAAACTGATCTCTTAAAGATGCATGTTTCCTTATCCCTATGCACAGTAGTCAAATTCGTTTTTTGCAACGTACTATACCAATTTAATTGTGTTTCATTTGGTTTATGTACAGCTCCATATCTTTTCACAAAACTGAAACCAGATGTAAGATATGTAAAATTAAAGGGTATAAAAACTGTACTCTACTTAGACAATTGGCTAGTTATTGGTAATTCAAAAGAGAATTGCTTAAAAGTATAAATAAAATTACATAAACATTACAAGATTTAGGTTTTAAATAATAAAAAAAAAAAAAAACGTAGATATTCTCCCTCAACCATGCTTACTTTTGGGGTTTATACAAGAGAAAAGGGACCTACTGGCAGAACAGTCTATTATCTTTACCCTGAAAAATACTTAATCACATCTCCTTGCGGAGAGAAACAACCATTGTGGAAGAAAATTTCTCTGGCTGTAGGGAAATTACGAAGTTTCCTGAGAAATTAAACTGATTATTTTTTATTGCAAACTATAGAACCGTAAAAAAAAAATAAATAAATAAATAAATAAATAAAAAAATCGATACGTATTTTTTTATTTCCGCTAAAGATGAATATTACAAGAGCTATACCAGTTTTTAGTTTTGTATATATACATATACCATGCATGGTGTGACGTAACAATTCATGTGTATTATGACGTCATAAGCACATCTCAAGGCGTTGTATCTGCCTCATTTTTCGGCTTAGGGAAAAAAGAAAAAACATGTTTACTTATTTTTCATGGGCTATCGAAATCAGCAGTAATAAAAAAAAAAAAAATTTATGAAACTTCCTCATTGTCAGGAGAGCTATTCTATAACAAAGCGTACCTAATGAAGCGATAAAAGTGATTATTTCTTCATTGACAGATAGCGCCCTCAAACAAAACGGAAATACTTACAATAAATAGGGGAATTTCTGTTTTTCTAAGCGCCAACAAATATATAATAAAACCGTAAACTTATTCTTGAGCTCCTAAATATTCAATTGTCTTCGGAGTCATCCTACTCAAACGAGTTTTCTCAATGGAACATTTAACATAAGACCCCGAAAATCAAAATACTCAATTACTTGGGATTCCTACCCAGTTCTGCAGCGCTTAAAGAGCATGTACTCTCACGAATTCTTAAATCTACAAATCTAACTTTAAAGCTAGTAACACTCTTAATACTAATAACGGCACACAAATCACGGACAACCCGGAAGTAAAAATAGACAATATTTTTAAATATGAATACATAATTGAAATCAGATTCCCGGATAAAATAAAAGCAAGTGGCTTAAACAGGCTTCAACCTAGTTTGATATTACCTTATTTTATTAATCAACCTGAACTATGTATAGTCACACTATTAGAGACTTACATAGAACGCATAAAAGGAAAAAGGGTGCTACCAGTCAATAAAAGGTGAATAGTTCGTTGTATTAGCAGATACAATCGATCGTACCCTCCACTGTCTGCAATTGCAGTTGCAGCTAGTGAACATACCTATTTTTTTGTTCAAAAACAGAAATTACGGCATTCACAGGTACTGTAAATATGCTAATAGATCGTTGCATTTGCAGATGCAATCGATACCACAAGTAGCAAAACCAAACAAAATGTAATACTCACTCACAAAAAGCCCTATCACCCAGACAACAGTCAAACCATTAGCAGATGGGTCAAGTTAATACTAAAAGCCAGCAGTATAAACACGGAAATCTTTGGGGCACACAGCACGCGACACGGGGCAACTTCAGCAGCTCAAAGAATGGGAGTTACATTACAAACCATTCAGAAGACAGCTGGCTCGACAGAAAAATCAAAAGTATTCTCGAAATTCTATAAAAAACTTGGCGTGGGTAATCCCACTGGATTGGCATCTTGTTTATTGAACCATAAACTCTAAGGAATCATATAAATATTAAGCTACAATTATAACTTACTTACCAACTTGTTATCATATTACATAAGAATATTGGTATAGTATTAAAAATAAGTTAAAGGTTAATATCAGTTAAGCGTTAAACATGATATATGTACCTTCATGATGTGTGTTATTAAATCTAACGGTTATAAATTTGAATTTTAGTTTATAAAAAGGGCCTTACAAATCTAGGACTACAGAAAACTCGCAGTTTTCAGTTAATGTAGATTACATCGCAAATACTTTAAACATCTACAAAGTGTAATGAGGGATGGCGGAGATGCGAAGGATAATTACAAGATCAATCGACTTACCTGTAAGGAAGATCGATCGGAATTATCCGAGCATCTCCGCCATCCCTCATTACAAACCCACCCAGTCTTTACCTTCTCCCTATCACCCCAAATGCAATGTAATCAAAAATCTCACGAACCAAAATTGTAATGACGCATCAAGGCGATGCATGAGCTCGAGCGGCTAGCCAGGGTCGGCTGAATCACCATGTTTTTAGATAACTTCTTTAAAAATTGTACCGATTGGGAAAAAGTTGTATACTACAAAGTGTAATGAGGGATGGCGGAGATGCTCGGATAATTCCGATCGATCTTCCTTACAGGTAAGTCGATTGATCTTGTAATTATCACTCAATTTGTGCACTGCATTTCTAAAAGTCACTAATTTAGGAACAAATTGGTTATTATTTAAACGAACTTACTCAATAACTGCTTATCAATACGGAATTAAAACGCAATCGGAGACGCTATTTTAAAAAAAAATAATTATTGTTGACAGTGTCCACTGACAGCTTTATGGTACATTACTATAGCAACAACCTGTGTCTATTCACCGACACCGCGCCGGTCTAAGCCGCCTTGCGAACCCATTTATCTTTAATAATAATTAGATACTATTACTATTAAAAAGAGATGTTTTTGCATTAATTTGTCGACATTTGAAGAAAAAACAGCATATTTTATTTGGAGGAAAAGTTACTTGTCATGGCTTGCTCTCTATCTACACGATCGCGCCATGAAAAGTATCACTTTCCCTCCATATAAAATAATATACTATTAACACTTCATAGTTAACGATATTTACATTGTTTTTATTGTTATTATTGCTGCCCTTTTGATGATTTGAGATTACCAGAGTAGTAGGATAATGGACGGTAATGTCGTCTAATATTATAAATGAGTCAATATTTTGAGTATTTAATTTTAACTTGTTTCTCAAAAAGACATGGTCTAGATAAGAGCTGGACGTCTCTCTTGCGTCTCCCAAGCACAGGGGTGCAAATCCGTTTGAATTCATCACATATATTTCCTTTGGCGGGGCGTTAGTAATTCGAGATTATACAAAAAAATCTCAAGATACCAAAGAATAAAGAATAACATTTGTTTATCGTAGATTATATAACACAAGAAATACATCGACGTTTGAGCACCTACTGTAGCTCCCCAATAATATAAATAATTCTAGGATCGATATGGAGGATAAATTCGCAAACTTCATCGCTATATCTAATGTCACTTTTGAAATAGTCATTTTCATATAAAATATATACTGAAGGAATTAGGGAAATGGCTAACGAAAGGCCTTAAAGTATCAAGTCGAAATAAAAGGGATTTGTAAGGTTTTAAGAAATGACTCCAAAGGGAGGTTGTAGCTGAAACTTCTATAAAATAAAAACCTATTGCTTAACCTATAAATTACATTAGCGTAGTTACGTAGCTATGGGTAACAAACAACGAGATAATATAAATAAAACTGCCTCGAACATTGTAAATAATGGGATAAGCGGAAGTTCTAAAAAAAACATCAATCGTGTTGAACTACAGAACTTGATCAGGAAATTGATTTTCAAACAAACAGAAGATACAGATTTAATAAATTTATTTAAACAATATGTTTAATGCTGAAAATCCACATTGAAATAAAAATATATATATATATATCAAATAATTTTGGTATATGTTATCACTGGTAGATCAAAATTAAATTATGCTAATTAGATGTTCAGTAAAAAGCATTTATTAATGCTGAGTTGACAGTATTCCTTCAGTGGACTTTATAAAAAAGTCTGTGAATAATATTGCCTATTCTGGAAAATTTGGTCAATAACTCGTTTATGGTTGGTATCTTTACAATATGCAGACCTGATACCGTCGATCTAATCCAAGTTAATGATCGACTAGTTTTATTTACTCCGGTTTTTCTCTAAACTTATAGTTACACTTTTCTTAAGTGGACTATACGTATCGCTTTTTAATAAAAAAAAATTCATGTGTGCAGTTCACACGTGAGAGAAATGAAACCTTCATAAACCTAACGTGGTGTTCCCAAGCGGTCACCCATCCAAACACTAACCACGCGCGACGTTGCTTAACTCCAATTATCGGACGAGAACTACTTTTTACTCTTTACTTTTAACAAACATGTAACAACTGTATAACTGTGTTCTATCTCATTCTCTCGCAGGCTACACCTCATAGATCTATATGTTCGTCTCTTTTTAGTGTCACTTTCCTCGTTTCATCGAGTCTTAATTCACACCCGATCTGAAGAAATTTTTACTTTAAAAAATAATATATTAACAAATGAATAATATAGGTTTGTACAAAATAAATCTACCACCATTGCTGTACAACAGATAATCTTATATATATAAAACAAAGTCGTGTTAGTTACACCACTTATAACTCAAGAACGGCTGAACCGATCTTTATGATCTTTGGTTTGTTGGATTTGTCTCCGCCCCGAATAGCAGAATAACTATTAAAATATGGGAAAAATTCTCGGATAAAAAATTATACAAAAAATCAGTTATAAATTATGCTTGGAACTCCGTCATCTTCCGCAATTGACAGCTCATGTCACATACGATTATAGTTTTTTAGTACTATATGATGTCCACTGTAAATCAGTGACATACTACTTATAATAGGACATAAATTCAACGGAACATAGTGAGAAAGTAGCATATTCAAATCTAGAAAGATACTGAAATACATAGAAAATACTTGAATCGAAATATAAAAAATTATAGAGAATAAATGACAACTGTCAAATCGATTGGTATCAATCATTCCAGATCATTCGGTCGATCAGTCATCCGTACTTCGTGTTGCTTAAACATCGATAGCAAATCAACTATCGGAACAATCGATAGTCGAAACAATTTTTTTCAAGGCAGGTGATATCATGTCGAGGAAAAGAAACCGGCTTATAGATAAAAATTTAGATACTTTGTTGTTCATCATTCACAATTATTCAACCGATTTTTATGATCTTTGATTTGTTGGATTTGTCTCCGCCCAGAATAGCAGAATAACTATTAAAATATCGGAAATCGAAAATATACAGTGTGTCCAAAAACTACACAACCTATGGGAAATTTCTTTATTATAGGTTTCCCAGAAAATGTTATTCTTTATAAAAGTTGAGGCTTGAAAAAAAAAGTAATTTTTACAATGCTAAATTAAGGATAAGTTATACAGGGTCCTTTAAACACACAAACAATAAGTTTAAAAAAAAAATTGGTATACCGGAAAACCTTCTGCAGAAAAAAAAGTTTCTATTAAGTTGTTGCTGAAAAAAATTAAAAACAAAATTAAGAAAAAGAAGGGGTTTTCGACATTTTTTCAATAATTCTCATAAATTTTCTCCGCACTTTTGGAAAAAATTATATTTGACTTTTATTTTTGCCTTAATAGGAACTTACTTTGATTTGTTGGATTTGTCTCCGCCTTAAAACGGAAATCGGATATATTAAAAAAGTCGGATTAGATAAACCAATTATAACTCAAGAACGGCTGAACCGATTTTTATGATCTTTGATTTGTTAGATTTGTCTCCACCCCAAATAGCAGAATAACTATTAAAATATCAGAAAAATTATGCAGAAAATTAGTTTTTAAATAAACAAAGTTTGGAACTCGCCGCCATCTTCCGCAATTGACAGCTCACGTCACGAATGCTTATAGCTTTTTTGTAATAATTGATGTCCACTGCAAGTCAGAGACATACTACACATTATAGAATAGAAATTCAACGGAAAATAGTGAAATAAATAGAAAATACTTGAATCGAAATGTAAACAAAAATATAGAGAATTAATGACAACGACTGTCAAAATCGTCAATCATTCCAGATCTTATGATCTACTTTTATTGAATTTTTATTTTCTTTATATATATTATCCTAATAAACTATTGATCTTAAAATCCTAAATTAAGTTTAGCTAAAAGTTAACAACACATCCATTGACTGTTAGGCGGCACAAAGTTCGCCGGGTCAGCTAGTTAATAATAAAAAAAATATCGCAAAAGGGCATATTATATGACCGTCATGTGACTTTGTGAATAGAAGATCGGATTGAAAAACAGCAAGTTCAACTAAATAGCTGTGATTTTCCATATTGTGGCGAGAATATATCAGGCATTATGTCATTACCCAATTTAATATGCACTCAAGGCTCGATGTTTCCCGTCGTTACATAAATGAGGCAGATCAGTGTCATAAAGAATGCGGCAGTAGTGATGTTTGCGAACGATAAATCGTAGAAAATATAATAATAAAATCACCCAGCAAAGTAGCAAATTGGTAAAAAAATAACCAAATAGACATAAATTTTCAAATGTTAGAACTTATACAAGGAAAGAAATCTTGTCTAAGTGTTAGATGCATAAGTATAGACTTCAAACACCCTTCTGCGTCTAAAATTACCAGTTTACTGATCAGATATAGCTGTTAGGATATATACTAATACATAAAATGAATTGGAAGGGCCACGAGGGAAATTGGAACTCAAAATTAACCAAAATGTTATACCTACTGTTGAAGAATGTTGGCTGAATATGATCGGCTATTGGCTAGGTTTTGCCTTTATACAACGTAAAATAGGACATATAGGTTAAAGTAATTAAGCTTTCTCGGAGTGAAATGGTTTATTTTTCATATTTTCAGTTCTCCTAAATCATATAGTGTGCTATTTTGGGAAGTATCAAAAGATTGGCCAGCTATTACTCAAAACACAATAAAATGACGAGCGTCTGCCACATTTTTTGAGCATCTTCATATCCTAAGAGTAGCAACCTAGTTTGTATAAGCTGAGGAGTGATCCATTTATTCAGAGAAGTAAAAAAACATGTGTTTTCACTCATGCAAATACTATAACGAATAATACAATACTTTATTATAGACACTACGAACTTTTGTGAAAAAAACATTTAAATAAGCGCTTTGTAAATTTCATGGCTTGAGAGCACACTGTTGAATAAAATCTTACGAAGCCATTATATAAAGTGTACCAGTCAGATACTAGCGGACAGCTAAACTTAACAGTTGATCGCTCTTTATTGCATTTGGTTTTGTTTGCACCTATAATGTTGGGCTATAATGCAATGAAGATATGTAACAATGATGCATTACTTATATGTATTAGTAGCGATTACATATTTGTGATCTACGCCGTAATAGACGTCAGCGCAGTGGTAATTTTGTCGTTGATCAATACATTGAAATTGAAATTGATATTTTTGCCTGTTAATACTCTCTGTGCTTAAAATGAGAATGATAATTTGCAAAAATATGCCATTTTGACCTATTGCACTCTACTCTCTAATACCAACTCCGACAAATTATTTAAGATTGAAAAGGGCGCAATAGGAAGTGTTATGGGAGCGATATTATTAGATGTTTCTCATACAGGGTTCTTTCAGGCGTAATAGAAGTTTATATTGAAACAAAGAAAAAGTGGCTCTTAAAATTGTATTCACAGTTTTTTTCACTTTTCCTAATAAGCAACTCTCATGAAATGAAATGAAAATAAAACATTAAAATATTCTTTGAAATTGACCTTTCTTAAAAGAACTTGTTTAACAAAAATTTCGTAATTAGCAGAAATTTTGTAGATACATTTTTAACGTTAAAAAAATCTCAATCTAGCGTTTTTTCCCTTCCGTAAAAGTTATCAAAATTTGGAATTAGGCTGCATTTCTTATAAACTTTAGTAAATAAAATATTATTAGCCCAGATTAACAGTAAGTCCGAATCGTTTTCGGTTGAAAGATATTTATCTAATTTTTCTTTTTCGACCGAAAGCCACAAAACACCTCGAATATGAGTCTAAATTAAAATTCTCAGACACCTCTTTCAAGCAAATGCCTTGCTTAAAAAGATGTTTGCTTTTAGATAACATTAATTCAGTTTTCTCCAAAGTTTGCCGTTGGCGGAATATGTTCCGTCTGAATGACGCAAAAACTTGGGGTGGTTAATATGTATTATTAAGAAATTTTAAGATGACAAAATTATTTTATTTCTCAGTTTTCCGTAAGAAAGCTAATAAAAAAATTCTTCAGCAGTACATGCATCAGAGTTGTAATTCTCAGAAAACAATCGGCCGCTCGAAATATCTTTATCATTTATCACCAAATTTAATTTAGTAATATTAAAATAATATCATAAGTGCGTCTATTACAGCAGTAGTACGGTAATGATTTTTGACAGATTAAGAGAGCATATGATATTTAATCGATGCAACAGCTGATAATATAGTCTATGCAATTTACGCATGAATGCATGTAACAATCAAGCATCATGTAAGCGTTGTCAAAACTACAAATTACTGCACGTTTTACGCGTAAAGCTGGTAGAAGTAAGAGAGAGAGATGCAATACTGTTGTTATGGTTAAAGTGCTTGCGCTACAGGAATCCTCGATATAAACTTTGTGAGTTGTCACTCTTTATTTACTGACACAATATTAATATTTTATTTTACTAACATAACTATAATTTGAATGACGCCAGAACTCAAATATTATCAACCTAAATTATCATAAATACAAGCAATTCAAAGTAAACTTTAAAAGAGTTTCAAAATACTATTTACCGTTCAAGTATTTTCGAAGCGTCCGATTATTCACTTCAATTGGGCTCGCAAACAAGTATTTTTCACCTTACGTTAGAAAATATCCGAAATTGTATACAAATATATTTGCTCTTGGTTTGTTAGAATGTAATCTCTATGTTATTTCATTGAGACTTTTTTTAGAAGAAAATATATGTTCAGAAATTAAATTCAATCAAAGTTATATATAAGAAATTCAAAAGAGAATTAATGTTGAAGTGTTTATTATTGGCAGATAATTTTCTTTGCCCCTCCGTCTGTCGTTGCACTTTGCGACCATACAACACTACTGCGAATGTTACTTTTTTTATGGTGCTCTTAGATAATGCACGATCTGGACAACTAGTACCCTGTCTTAACGATCTTTCTTTACACTCGCATAATCCTATACGTCTTTATCATCGTTTAAGGCATTTACCAGCTCTCCACTTCATTTTACTAAGTTCCCTTTTCTTTGATTGCGCGTTTCATCCTTCTAATACCTAGAACAGAAAATGTTTGCCTTCCAGCGTTCTGCGCTCGTTGGCATCTTGGGGATAATATTTTGTAATTGCATTCGATCAGTGTTGTCTTCATTTCTCTCATTGTCATCGACATCGCTTGACAAAGTTCTGCTTCGCAGTGTATGCTTCCTGCTAATACAAAAAACACAAATCCGCATACTACTCTTAGCAACGCCTATCTTTGGTTCCATTGGAGCATCTCTCAGTTTCATGTTCTGCCTCCTCTCTAAATATTCATTTTCTTTAAGATGCTAATTTCGCTTTCAAAGCAATATCACCTATCAAATTTGATCGGCATCTACCGCTATTATGATACTATAGTAGTACTCTATGCTATAGTTTGAAAACTGTTGAATTCAAACATTTTAATGGCGAAAAGAAAATCATAGCTCGGATTTATATCAAAGCAATAATTCATTGTTTGTACTATTTTTTAATTGGCGATTGGTAGTTAGGTAGATTATGAATCTAGTTGATTAAAATGTGTGCTCATACAACCGTGACGTAACTGGCCCTTATTTATATGCCAATAGATTAACATTAATGCAGAAACTTTAATTTCTCCATTAACAGCATATGAACTCTTGCTGGTAAGTAGTAAAACTGCACTATTTACTGGTAAATCATGTCTAACATCATGTCAAAGTGAGCTTATTATATTATCTAAATCTTAGTGGTTGCCTTATATCTTGGGCACAATATCTATTTTCTGTCTAAGCTTTCTTCTGTAAGTTCTATTTTTAATGGGGAGGATCCGAATACTGAACTGTGTTACTCATGTAAGTTGATATCTTCAATTTAGCATCAATTTTCTTCTCATGACATTTTTTCTATATTTCTCCTTTAAGAATTACTGAACAATAGTTTCCTTGCAATTGTTGCTCTATACCACTGTTTTTAATTCTATTCATTTGGAGTGTATGGTTTTCTCTAAAGGGACTTCTTTTATCCGAACCTGACTGGAGTTTTATCTGTGTTGTTATATGTGTAACTATATATATTTCCATAATCTCTTTAGTCTCAATACATTCTTCATCTTTTGTACTCTTCCGAAGAGACTCTTTTTCCATATATTTTGAACTGTCCTGATCTTCCATTATATTCTTTATATCTTTTTACTTTCCTTCAGCTTCTTATTATCTCTCTCTTTTCTTTCGCAATTTCCATTGTGAATTTTATATTTTGATGTAGCTGATCAGAAACACAAGAATATTTTCTGCATTATTAGGAAATATAGCAAAAATGCCTTTGGCATATCAATAAGTTCATATTTTTATTATTAAATACAATAGCGGTTCCCTTCTGCTACGATTATTCTTTACCGCAGATGCTTTGCAATATCTCGAACTGCATCGCGTGATTCGTTGAATAGTATTTCTTTCTGAATATTTGTTGTGTCGTCAGTGCAGATCAGTAGCAACATGATACTCGAAAATAATTAGGCAACAGACGCAGAAAATAAAAATACCTCTATTTTTTCTCAAGCGATTCCTACAGTAGAAACTACAATTATTTAACTTTGTACAAGTAACTTTTTAGGATTAACCGTTTTGATGAAAGTTGTATCTAGAGATCTGACTACTAAGGAATATGAAATAAATATAGAGCAAAATTATCAAATTTCTTATTTTACAATTTTTTATTTCAAAATATTTTTGTCTTGCAGGTGTGTGAAAATGAAGTCATTGACAGCACTACTTGCAATTTTTTTGGTGACTCATAAAGTTAATGCTTGGGGGGGACTCTTCAACAGATTTTCTCCCGAAATGCTCGCCAACATGGGATATGGAGGGCATGGTGGTGGAATAATGGTAAGTAATGGCATGTCATTTTACTACCCTGTTTAAGAATTTAAATATTGGCTAATCTAAGAAAGATTCGTAGAAATTATGTGAAGGCGCAAATTTTTATATTATGCTTTATCCTTCCAGAATTTGTATGTGGTATAATAAGTGAGACATGTAAAAAATTTGGCCATTAGGATTTGAGATTTTTATTTGGTTTTATTACATTAGAAAAATATATCGTTCTCGTTTTTCCGATAATTAATACCAGGACATGTTTGCCTATTCAACTTCCCAACTGGTCGATTGACGAGAACAATATACTAAAACGGGTATATTTTAACAATTCTAATGTTCACCTTACTTCTACATAGCAAATTACAATAACACGATGTTTATGCACATCAAAATTAATTGATGGGTTAGTGTAATAATTTTTTTGATTTATTTTTGTGTCAATTTACAGCATCAAGGGCTTGATGTTAATTTCAGAGAGCGTAATTGAAATATTGCAAAACTAACAACGCCGCCACCACCATGTAAAAATAAATACTCATTCTTTATTTTCTACAGTTTAAGGGTAAACAGTTTTGATTTTTTTAATACACTGTTCTGCTTTTCAATTTATTTTTTCTTTCGCTTAGCTTCGTTTGATTTTCTTTACTTCTACATATCTTCTATTATCTTCCTCTTTGCCTTAGACTGACTGATTATAGTCTTGGATTGCACGCCAGATACAATTTCGGAATTTATTTTCAGGGCAATATTTGTCTGTCTATAGGCACAAAACTGCCAGTAATGGTGAGAAGTGTTTACTGACCCCTCCACAACATTCTTCGGCGCGGACCCTTTATAATGATTTGCATACTAAATCTGTTATTCGCGATACTAATAATTATTTCGAAACATAGTAATGAAACAATTTTTGTATTCCATGCAAAATTTTTAATCCAAAAGACTTCTATAAATGGCGTAACAGAGCGCTTTCGGCCTAAGCCACCATCAGTGTTACCTGAAAAGTAAGTAAAAGAATCCCCTATTATTGGAGAGTCAAAGACTGCTGCTGAATTTTTTGGTAAAGAAAATGATTAAGTTAACATTGTTATGTTCAATTACAAAACTTGTTAGATTTTTTAAGGAGTTAATTAAAGGTGTAAATTAAGAATGATGATTTTTGTGATTTTTTGTGAGTTTTATGAGTAAAAAGCATGGAAAATGGTGGACTTATTTCACTTACTTGTCGATGGAAAAGGATATATCCATGAAGACAAACGAACATCACAAATAGACATCGGTCACATTTAAATTTCACAAACTGTAAGTCACATTTTAAGAAAATGGTTCACATAATTTAATTTAAAATCTTTAATTAAAGACAAAAACGGGATACCTAGAACCACGCTTTTGGGAGACACGACAAATGTGTCGCTGCTGACAGTCTTGACAAGCAGACCGATGACGCAGGAAGATATACGCCCAGAATCGGCGGTAATTATAATGTTTAAAAATTTGAAAATGGCAACTGTTAAGTTTAGAAGATAAAAATACATAAAAATGCCGTAATTGTCTATAGTAATCCTAAAGTACAATAAGGCTGCCACTATGCTAGATGAGATTAACAAAATGGTATGATCCGGGAAGTCCGCTCTTTCGGAGGTTTCAAACCATGATAGAATATTAAGTTCTGAGCCAAAATAAAACCTCTACTACGAGTATTAAGTAGCCCAAATTAGCGAAAGAATACTTGAAAATCCTTTTGACTGCATCAGTGATGGCCTGAAAGTTGTTTGGAAAGGAAGAACGTACCGGATCAAGTGAAAATAGAGTACTAACTTAAGAGATGACATTAGCCTGAGCTAACTCAACTCGAACAGATAGAAAAGAAAATAAAAGGAGATGACATTACCCTGAGCTAACTCAACTCGATAGAATAAAAAAAGGAAATAAAGAGAGATGACATTAGCCTGCGCTGCGCTAGCTCAACTCGAACGAATAGAAAATAATATTAAAATACATTCCCGTAGTAAAAATTCGAAAAAAAAATTGGAAACGAAAGTAGTTGATCAAGCGACATTTCTCCCCTCATAAATGTGTAAATTCAAATTAAATCAAGAAGCCTCCTGTGTAATGGAATGTATGAAGTCTGTCTGTTGAGATTAACTTGAGTGTTAAGGCAATGGTTGTTTATAAGCAGCGCGCTGTGGATCTCGATGTCCTCCATAAAATATAGCCTATTGAAATTTTTTGATGAGATGTGCAGAATATTTGAATTAGATTGAGAACTGAAACAATGGTTAAGCTTTCGCCAATGTTCATTGATACGGACCTTGAAGTGACCTACATGTCCTACCGATGTAGGTGCATTCGCAAGAAACGCATGACAACTTATAAATACCACTTTTTGAGAGAGTATCTATTTTATCTTTCGTGTTACTTAAAAAATGTTTGTTACTGATTTTTGTTTTTAAAAGGAACCTGAGAATTACTGACATAATGGTGAATGGTTTTGGAAACTTTATCGTTCGTTTCTATGTTGGAAAAAACAACGAAGAGGTATTTTTTAGATGAATTATCTAACAAACTATGAGAAAGTTCCTTCTTAAGTTTTTTGAGTTTTGTTGTAATGATTAAATTGTAAACAAGACTGGGACCAAAGTGGTTGTTAAAAACGATCTGTTTTATTATATTTACTTTCTTGCCATATTCGAGAGAAGACAAGTAGGTTTCCTATAAATCGAAAAATCAAGACTGTCCAAAGTTCTACGAACAGTGATGTCCAGAAAATTAAGTTTTTTATTAATTCCAAGTATGATTGTAAACTTGATGTTCGGGTGGATGATATTTAACTTGTCTAAAAGAGCATTGTCCCCCTGAGCATCGCAGTCAAGGAAGCAAAGATAGTCATCCACATAATGGAACCAATGAAGAATCTTTCGATTGTCGGGAATGACTATATGTAAGTTTTCCATACTGTTCATAAAATATCTGCTAGAAAAGATGAAAGACAGCTGGCCATTGCTAGGCCATCAGGTTGTTTATGATTTATATATTTTCTTGGTCGATAATAAATTTTCTAGTTTACCTAATAACTCTTTTAACAGCTTTATAAGGAAAGTCGCCAGGTTCATCAAACATTTCATTCCGTTTTTTGAAGAAAATAATGCTAGGAAAAATTTAATTTCTAGTGATCCTACAATACCAAGGTTGTATGGCCAGCCTAAGATCCATAAAATAGGTTCACCCCTTAGACCTGGGGTAAGTTCCTCCTCCTGCTCTGTTTATATTCTAGCTCAATTCACATATAACCTGATTAAGGATATTACCAAATTTACTCCTACTTATTCGCAAAAAAATTCTATTTCTTTAATCAATAACCTAAAGAATTTACCACTTCCACATAACTACATTTCGGTCTCTTTTGATACATCTAACCTTTTTACTACAGTACCAAAAACAGAGGCAGTACAACTTGTTGGTGATCTTCTTACTTCATGTAATGTGATCAACAAAAATTTATTTATTATCTCATCTCAACCTTTGTTTGTCTCAAGACTTCTTTCAATTAAACAACAAATATTATAAACAACCTGATGGCCTAGCAATGGGCAGCTGTCTTTTATCTTTTCTAGCAGATGTTTTTATGAAGAGTATGGAAAACATGCATATAGTCACTCCCGACAATCAAGAGACTTATCATGGGTTCCATTATGTGGATGACTGTATTTGTTTCCTTGACTGCGATGCTCAGGGGGCCAATGCTCTTTTAGACAAGTTAAATGTCACCCACCCGAACATCAAGTTTATAATCGAACTTGAAACTAATAAAAAACTTAATTTTCTGCACATCACTCTTTGTAGAACATTGGACAGTCTTGATTTTTCGACAAACCTACTCAAACGGACCACCCTATATCTTACCTGTCTCACCATCCGCGACAACACAAGATGGCAGCTTTTTATTGCTATGTCAATAGGTTACTTAATATACCTTTGTCTTTTATCGAATATGGCAAGGAAGTAAATATAATAAAACAGATCGCTTTTAACATCCACTTTGATCCCAGTCTTACTGATAATTTAATCACTACAACAAAACTCAAAAAACTTAGAAAGGAACTTCCTCATAGCTTGTTTCATCCGAAAATATCTCTCCATTCCCTTTTTTAACATAGAAACGAACGATAAAATTTACAAAACCATTCGCCATTATGTCAATAATTCTCAAGTTTCTTTTAAAAATAAAAATCAGTTACAAACCTTTTTAAATAACACGAAAGATAAAATAGATACTCTCTGAAAAAGTGATATTTATAAGTTGTTATGCAATTCTTGCGAATGCACCTACATAAGTAGGACATGTAGACCACTCAAGGTCCGTATCAATGAACATTTAAACAGACATAATTCTGCTTTTGGAGAACATTTGCGAAATCATAACCATGGTTTCAGTCCTCAATCTAATTCAATCCTGCACAACATCTCGTCAAAAATATTCAATACGCTAGATTTTATGGAGGACATCGAGGTCCACAGCGAGCTGCTTATATACAACCATTGCCTTAACACTTAAGTTAATCTCAACAGGTACTACATTCCATTACACAGGAGGCTTCTTGATTTAATTTACTTTGTGTCCACACAATTATGAGGCGAGGAATATCGCTTGATCAAGTATTTTCATTTTCAAAAATATTTTCCAGTTTTTACTACGAGAATGTAATTTATTTTTAGGTCATCTCCTTTTCTTTTCTATCCGTTCGAGTTGAGTTAGCTCAGGCTAATGTCATTTCTTAAGTTAGTCCTCTATTTTCACTTGATTAACTACTTTCTTCCTTTCTAAAAACACTTTTCAGATTATCACTGATGCAGTCAACAGGATTTTCAAGTATTCTTTCGCTAATTTGGGCTAATTGATACTGATCATACCATTTTGTTAATCTCATCTAGCATACTGGCAGCCTTATTGTAATTTAGGATTACTATGGATAATTACGGCATTTTTATTTATTTTTATCACCTAAGCGTAACACTTGTCATTTTTAAATTTTTAAAATTTAAAATTACCGCCGATTCTTGGCGTATATCTTCCTGCGTCATCGGTCTGCTTGTCAAGACTGTCAGTAGTGACACATTTGTCGTGTCACCCAAAAGCGTGGTTCTAGGTATCTCGTTTTTGTATTTAATTAAAGATTTTAAATTAAATTATGTGAACCATTCTCTTAAAATGTGACGTACAGGTTGTGAATTTTAAATGTGACTGTTGTCGATTTGTGTTGTTCGTTTATCTTCATGAAATTGTCCCTTTCCAATGAAGAAGTCCACCATTTTCCTTGCTTTCTATTCATAAAAATCACAAAAATCATCATTCTTAATTTATACCATTAATTAACTCTTCTAAAATTGTAACAAATTTTGTAACCGAACATAACAATGTTAATTTTATCATTTTCTTTACCAAAAAAATCAGCAGCAGTCTTTGACTTTCCACTAATGGAGGGTTCTTTTACTTACTTTTCAGGTAACACTGATGATGGCTTAGGCCGAAAGCGCTCTGTTACGCCATTTATAGAAGTCTTTTTGGATTAAAATGTTTGCATGGAATACAAACATTGTTTCATTACTATACAACTGAAGTGGAGCACGAAAAAAATCGGAATATTTTATAATATCAACAGAATTCGAAGCCACTGCATAAAATTTATTACTGCTTTAACTTAGATAAATATTAATTTAAAGGAATCCTTTTCGATCATTTTTTTTTCCACTCCCCGTTTATTGCAGTCTAGAAAAAAACAAATCGTGTTATTATTTACAGTTACCGCAACCTAGAATTACGAAAACATTATGACTATATTGTTTTCCTCACCGAAATTAAACAGTTGATTACCTACTGTAGATAACTTAAAAATATATTAGTATCCCAAAAATGTAAGGAATGGTGTCAGATAACAATAGTTTGTTTCGTTATTAGCGAGATGGGGACGATAACTTCCTGGAAGAGTATGTGAATGAAGCAGATGATGAACCGTGTTATGGGAAGAGGTGTACTGCGAATGAGCACTGCTGCCCTGGCTCCGTCTGCGTCGATGTAGATGGCGGTAAGTAGTTATTACTTTAATGCAGTTCAAAAAGGTTAGGGCCATAACTTAAAGCATCAAAATTGAACCGGCAGAACTGAAACCTGCACAAAATGAACATGAAAAGGGCGAGAAGTAGACCCGAGTGTTGACTTCCAATGTTGGATCCAACGTTCGCCTCGTGTGTATGGCAGAAGCAATTTGCCAAATCGATACCTTAATTCCCAAACCGGCCAACTCCATAATTACGAATTTTACAGGAGAAGGAAAAATATGACTAGGGATGTCCCATAATAAAGAAATTTTGATTTTCAATGTTTAATTAATGCATAGTATAGCCGCAACTGTTTTTTAATTATAAAACCAGAATAAAATAGGCTAATTTCGAATTTATAACCATTTTTGTGAGTTGGCTGATTTTCTCGTAAAGAAATAAACACTATTTTGAAGTGGTCTGTTTTTACTTTGTTGTAAAATCGTTACAATAAAAATATTATAAAGTTTCTTCTAGCTTAAATATTGAGACAAAAAAATTTATTCATGTTGGTAACAAACAATAAAAATCTTGGAAATCCCCTGGAAGGGATTTTTTCAGTTCTTGAAGGTCCGTATATTTTTTCTTGGCAATTTTTCTTTTTTCCGTATACAAATTGTTCAATTCCGAAATAACGCATGGTTTTACATTATTTCTTCTTTGTTGTAATAACTGAAAATCGTCTCCAAATCTAAGTTTGTAGTAAATGTGGCAGAAGGCGTATATTTTAGCGCACGTAAATCAGTGACCTTAAAATAATAAGAACGGATTACACGGCATATTAGTTTCGCCCATCAAGAAGGGTACACAAAATACTTCGCCAATAAAAGCTAGACAAATCAACTAAATCTTTGCAGTTTTTTAGTACTTAAAGTT
Organism: Pissodes strobi; assembly: GCA_016904865.1. Classification (NCBI taxonomy): domain Eukaryota; kingdom Metazoa; phylum Arthropoda; class Insecta; order Coleoptera; family Curculionidae; genus Pissodes; species Pissodes strobi. The sequence goes on along the minus strand of MU185446.1, from coordinate 367 downwards.
AGTTTCATAACAAAAAATCAAACCTTAGCATCACCCTTCATTTTACCGGGCAGAATCGACTTATAAAATTGCACTGACTGAAAGCTTTTAAATCCGAAACTTCAAGTACTTCACTTTATAAGGAAGTAATTTTACTGCCTTCCTGCAAATTTCAATATATTCAGCTGGAATGTGGATTGGTTTATTTTTCAATTGCTTCTCTATCATTGCGTGCTTACTATCTACCTCCATCTGAGTATGCCCGATTTCTAAATATTTTTAAATAATTGTAACATTATGTATTATTGCAATATTAAGTAAGGCGTTGCTAAGTACTATATTGCGATTTTGATAATTGCAGCCATCGGTAAACAAGACAATTTCTGAA
>MU185445.1:93376-112913 GCA_016904865.1 Pissodes strobi | reverse complement strand
CCTACCAAAAATTACAACCGACCAATAGAAATTTATCCACACATCACTCGGTCAACATATGTCACATCCAACGTGGAATAGTCTTTCCACCTCCGCTACGGAAATTATGACTGACAACATCACGAGTCGTTGGCCAACATTGTTAATATTTCCTTTCCGGTTCGCTGTCTGAGGGTAAGGTGCAGGAATCGCAAACGGTGGTTGACCAAGGGCATTCGCACATCGTCGTCTAATCTAAGGTTTTGGAATACTGTACGGAAGAAGTACCCAAATAATGAAATGGTCCAGTCTTATTTCTTTGGGTACAGGAAGATGTACAGGGAAGTTATCAGAAATGCAAAAAAGATGTACTATTCCACCCGCTTGCGTAATTCCAACAACCAGCAAAAATAATCTTGGTCCATTGTTGGTGAAATAACTGGGAGAGCTTCCTATAATACCAAAATATCCAACATGAATACAAGCGACCTCAATAATTACTACTGCACAGTTGCAGAAAATCTGACTAGGAACTTGCACCCTGCAACCGACCCTCGATCATATCTCCCAAACGCCTGTGTTTCTGAGACGTTCCATTTTTCTCCAACCACACCTCAAGAAGTGGATGAAACTATCAAATCCATGAAAAACAGGAGGGCTGCTGGTGAGCATGGAATTTCCTTAAACATAATGGCTCAGTTACCATTGGATGCCATTGTTGCGTTGCCCTACCCTATTGACGTGTCATTTGAAATGGGGATTTTTCCGTCTAGCCTGAAAGTTTCCAGGGTCATTCCCCTCTACAAGGAAGGTGACCATAGTTCCCCGTCAAATTATAGGCCGATTTATCTTGTTTCCACATTGTCAAGGTTGGTTGAAACCCTTGCTCGTAAACGAATTACTTCTTTCCTAGTAAAACACAAGATAATAAATCAACACCAGGATGGTTTTCAACAGGGTAAGAGTACATCTGATGCTATGTTTGATCTCTTATCGAATTTATTTCGGGGTATCAACAGAGGGGAGGCCTTCGCGACAGTGTTCTGTGACTTACCTAAGGCGTTTGATTGCATGAGACACGATATACTGTTGCGGAAACTATCGGTTTATGGCTTCCGTGGTGTGGCTTCTGAGTGGATTCAATCCTTTCTTTCGGATCATGTTCAATTTGTGTCTTTGGGGAGTGTTTCATCCAGTAAGCAGAGTGTCTCATGCGGTGTCTACCAGGGTTCTGTCTTGGGACCTACTTTGTTTCTAATCTTCATTAACGATTTTGTTCAGCTTGACTTTCGTGGATGATGCGTTTGTATCATGGGTTAGTCACGACGTAAACCAACTCAGGGCTGATATGTCGTTGGACAACTATAAAATTAAAGAATGGTGCGATTCTAATCTTCTCTGTCTAAACGTGTCGAAGACTCACATTATTGGGTTCAGCTGTATGGCAAAAATTGAGATAGGTAATCATTATATTACTTCTGTTGATAGTTTTAGGTTCCTTGGGTTGATATTGGCTGCTGCTCTATTTGTATTACCTCTCAAGAACTGGAGAAACACTTCGCTCGTAACATTTATTTTGCGAATGTTGATTCACACCTCAGATATGCCCTTCCATTTTGAGGTGGCTGTTCAAAGTGTTTATTCCAATCGGTCTTCATCCTTCAGAAAAGAGCAGTAAGAAACTTATGCAATGTCCATCCTGCCTCTGTTTATTTCCAATAATATACTAGCCCTTGCTTGCTTATTCATCTTAGAAACTGCTTACCTTATTCATAGAAACAAAACCGATTTTCCTAATCGCCAACAAATCCATTTCACGAGACAGATAGACCGTATACTTATTAGCGTGATTAAAGGTTTAGTAGACCGTGCCATGACGTTGAAATCACCTGAATTTAGGCCACAAATTGAGGGTAAAGTCAGAGTTATATTAAAGAAGAATAATTTTACAAATAATGAGAAATAATAAAACAAAGACCTCATAAGTTTTATAATAAAAATAAAAGTCAATCAAAGCGACATAAATGAAAATTAACAAGGAAAGAGATACCTTATGCAAATGAGTTATCGGAAAAAAATTAAATACATCTTAAATAGACACGAAATTGAAACTTGTCGTTAACCATTTATTTACTATTTCAAAACGCCGTAAATGAAAAGTTCAAATGTAGTCTATTCAAAACTATGCACACACTGCCCGAAAAAATACATCAGCATACATTTCAATCACTGGAAAATCGACTAAAAAAAGGTCACAAATATACAAAAAACGCGTCAACGCCCTATGCAAACACATGTAAATACGAAGAACACATTTAATTATAACAGCACTAAAATAGGTCAATAAAGATATTAATTGTATTATCTGTAAAAGAAACATTAGAAATTAAGGGAGGAAAAAATCAAGTCACATTTACAAGAAACTAATACCGAAAACGCTCCTTTTTGTAAAAAACACGAAAAATATATCTACACTACCAAATAACATTGTTTTTCAAAATATGGAATGAGCAGTCTCGATCTCGCATTTATTTTCGAATAACTCTATTAATTCTGGTTTTGCTTTTGTTGAACTTGGTACTATATTGGCCATAAAAAAGAATTAAATGTATTTTATCTATCAGATAAGCGGGGAAAATATGCACACAAGAATGTAATATATCTTCAATATTCTACATTGATTTTAAATATATGTATATTAGCATTCATTGAAACTACCATTAAACATCTAAAAATGGTTTTGAGGTACTTATGTTCGTGAAGATATTTTAAAATATATATTTTTGAATATCTGGGTTTTCTCTTTGTTGTTTTATGACCCATGTATTGTCAAGTATGTGCATATGGAACGGTGTTTGAATGGCTGAATTTGAATGTGTATAATATGTATTTTTAGGGAAAAAATTACCTTTGATTATGCCTTGAAAAAAAGGCGAAAAGTCAGGTGACCAATACAAATTTTATTTTATTAACCTCTATCCAAGAAATGTGCATAATATGTTTTTTTTTTAGGCACTGTCCGTCGCTTCCTAGAGCGGCACGGCAACACGCTCGACACTGTGATATTCGTTGTTGACAAAGTAGATTTAGGTATTTACGAAGTCCTGTTGCCTTTGTACTTCCCACGATCCAAACAGGAAGAACACGCTGCCAGGTAAGACTTGCATGACAGAAATCTATTATTATGCACATTTCTGATCAGTCAACTTGAAAATTAGCTACATGTAGCTTTTTTAATATGGTGGAAAATAAGTAAAACGTATAATTTCTAGCCTAAGTTAAATGCGCTACATGTCCTTTATTAACATGGTCGCATTTCTCGTGAATTCTTTTCTGGGGTTCCAGTGCATTTAATTGCTTTGTTTTTCATTTAAATTTCTTATTTCTTCGACAATTTTTCTCTGAATTTGTCCAATATTGGTACTTCTTTCTCTATAGACTGTATTTTTCAAATAGCTCCAACACCCATGCATACCTTCCATGGGGACTGCGGGCCTGTTGATTGTTGCATGTCTACCTATCCACACTTGATAATTATTATGAAGAAAGTCTCTTACTGCCAGATTATTATGGAGAGGTGATCTGTCTTGTTGCCAAATTATATTCTGCCAAATGTGAAGTGGCAGTTCATCGATAAAGTGTTCAATTTCAGTTTCTCAAAGTTCCAAATATCTTACCCAATTTAATTGCCACAGATGAAAATCGGATCTTATGCCTCAAATACCGCACGAAACTTGTATTGAGGGAGATCCTTGAAAAGCAATTGGCTTAACAGCTTATTTGGATATTGATTAAAACTTCCTCTTATAATTTGGACAAATCGATGTTTTTTGTTCGTCCTTTAATTGGTGAACTGACCTAATTTTAAAATCGTGACATCCGTATTGATTTAAAGTTCTATGAACTGTTCCATAACTAACTCTCTTGTTTCGTGGCCCATACCTTATATCTCTGACAGAGTCCCTGATATGTTTTCTTGGATTTTCTTGAAAATAAAGCATTGTAATAAGATCCCCTTCTTAGTTTCTTTGTTTTGTCCTTTTCCTGTTTACTAGAGATGCTGTTTCTTGCAATAACTTCCTCGTATTATAGTTGATACAAAGGATACTCTGCGACCATTCTGAACCTTTTCCATATACTGTTCTCGTGTTCTTGTAAAGTTATGATCATTATTGAAATAAACTAGACTATTTTCAACTTTTCAACAATCGAATAGCTTATTTTGTAAAATATTAGCAGAAAATGAAGATGAATCGGTAAATCAGACTTCAAACGTTGGTGTCATGATATTTGAATAATAAACTTTTACCTCCAGGTAGCAGCAGATATCTAAATAAGTAAGCCATTATGTCGAAAAAAATCATTGTATATCGTAATTCTAAAACCTTAAATATTTCGAAAACCGTTAAAGTTTCATATACTATACAAGAAATATGCAAAATTTAAGAGAACGTTCAAATTCATTAAAAATGGTGGTATATTACATTTAAAAAACAAAGTTGGCATGAGTCTTGCTTCTTTGAAACACCATGTATACAATAACACAAAAGTATGTGTTAAAGCAGATTAAATCAAACAAATTTTGTTTGGAATATTTTTTCTACTTTAAAAAATAATGTAAATAACTCCAATTAAAGAGTTATCTGAATCACCCTGTACATGATCGATTAAATCCGTAATTCTAATTTAGACTAAACTTAAGGTAAATGTTATGTTTGAAATATTTTGTCTAGAATTAATTATTGATTTAATTCGATAACTGAAATCAGTCAAATGCTTTAGTAACTTGTTTAAGTACCTGTGCTTGATCTTTCAAAACTTTATTGAGCGTTTTTTGGTTCTCATTTAATGCTTGGATATATGAATCGTATCTAATGCCATCTTCTGCATTGAGTGTTCCATATAGCCATTTTTGTGCAGTACCCATGACATTTAATAAACCATGTTTATTACGTTTTTAATTGATGAAATATTTAATTATTTGTTTCATCATTCTAATTTGCTTATAGCTTGTTTCTATATATGTTTGAACGTGATCAAAGTTTTTTTAATAGTTTTAATGTTGCTTCTAGGATATTAATAATTTGTAAAATAATCGTAGTATTCATATGACAAAACGCTGTATTATGTTGTATCGTAATGTAAGCAGTACCTTGAAAATCGGTAAAATTGGATTTTCTAGGGTTGCAATGAAATATGCTTAAGTCATTCCTATTAGGATTGAAGATTATGTAGAGATTCATTGGTGTTGTGTACTTTTATATTTTTCATTTTTAGTAAAGTAAGTATTGTAAAGCGTTCGAGTTACTGTTTAAAAAAGAAAACAATTTTTTCGTTCGTGGTTAAAAACAGTACCTTTCGAAAAAACCCGTTTTGATACGGATATAATGTTTTTTTATACATTCTGTATATATTAATGCAATAAAACAAATAAAACAAAGCAAGTGCATGGAATTTCAGAAATAATGTTTATTTTAGGTTTTTGTTTTACAAAAATGTTTGTTATTTTTTAGTTAGTTTCTCCATTATGCACGATATGTATACTAATTTAAATTAACTAAAATATTTGATTTTCTTGCTTGTTTTATATTTGTTCCGCAAAATATATTTTCAAATAATACTGTAACACCTTCTCTTGTCCAAATTATCGGCCACTTTCATCAGTGCAACTCTGTTGATTTATGGGAAACTGATAGCGGCCCTAGCAAATTTGTTTTATGCTTGTTTTATGTTTGTTCCGCAAAATATATTTTCAAATAATACTGTATTTATTTTTTCATAATTAATTTTCTTCGTCCCCTTTCGGAAAAACATATGAAACCCGTTTTTTTAACGTTTTTTTCAATCCGTTAAAACACTAGTTGGAATTATTTAATAGAAGTTGGAAACTTTCGCCAAAAGAGTCATTTTAGCTTAAGTTGATTTAGTATATTATTTCTGTGCAATGAATTGTATATGTGAATACATTGATATTGTTACGTTATTCCCGTGGGTTCTGAACGAAATTGCAACTTTACTATTTTCAAGTAATACTCTCTTTATTCTCTACCACTGTATACAATTAAACACACTAAACTACTCTTATAACTTTACAACTAATAGCTCTTTACAATTCAAACACTCGCCGCTATCCCCTATTTATATACAATCTAAAGTCTATCACGAATACTCAGGAAGAAGCGAGGCCCCTCTATATGATTCTCGACCAGGGCATCTAGAGAATTCCACAGTTCCTGAATCTTCGTGGCCGGCAATGACTCATACACAGACGCGGCAAGGCCAGCTATAGGGTAGCACAAAAACATTCGGATGGTTTGCTAGCCGTGACATTGCCTTCCTCTTAAACCTGTACTTCATGTCCGTGATATGCTTTCAGCCTGTCGAGGTGGACAACTTTTATTTTGCTTCTGGGGGTACGTTGAATTCTATACAGTACGTCATTAATTCTTTTGATGACTGTATAGGGTCCTTCCCATACTGGCGTTAGCTTAGGAGATCTTCCTTTGCAGATTATATAACCAGACTTTATCGTTCATCTGAAATCCCATAGAGTTAGCCCACCCCACGGTAGTCCCACATCATTCTGTTTCATCTTCCCGCTAGATCCTGACTGGGGTCCTTGTGTACAAGTTGAACACTGCCGGCACCATGATTTCACATCCTGGCAGTAGTTGACCCAGTAAAATCTGTTGCGGATCTTGTCAGTCGTTCTGTTAACTCCGAGATAAGCACCAAACTTTCCATTATGTACAGTTACGGCAAATGAAAACCGGACACCATATTTGTATATAGTAACTCGCGCTTTTCTACCTTTTCACCTACTTGTTACCGTAATATTAGACTTACCTTTTGTTTTTGACATTATACTATTACTTCAAAATACCACATTTAAATAAAGAGGAAAAAGCTAAAATAATTATATTATTAGAAGAAGGTTGGTCGAGGCGAAGGGTAGCAGAAAGGTTTGGTATAGGAAAAAGTACAGTGCAAGATATAAAAACAAAATGGGACCTAAGGAATTCCTTAGAAAGGCAAATAGGAAGCGGAGCACGTAAGATTTGATTTCTTCAGAAGAAGAGGATGAGCGCCTTATTAAATTTTTAAGAGAAAACCCCTTCCAATCAGCTGTGACGGCGAAAAGAGAAAGTCATTTCCTAGAGTGCATTAGAACTGCCAGAAACTGCATAAAACAAAGATCCAGCTTACGCAGTCATGCAGCAGTAAAAAAGCCTTATCTTACTGAGGCAAACAAGGAGAAGAGAGTTGGCTTCTCATTACAGTACTGTGCAGAACACGTCAATTTTTGGTCAAATATTATTTTTACTGACGAGAAAGTGTTTCAGTCATTTTTTAATGGCCGTATTAGGGTGTATAGGCCTTCAAATAGTCGTTTCGACGAGAAATATACACAAAAGGTGAAAAGCAGCGGCCGTTTTTCTGTAAACGTTTGGGGGTGGATGAGCTCAAGAGGTGTTGGAATTTGCACAAGGATTGAGGGAAGATTTAATGCACAAAACTATATTAATATATTAGAGAACGTTATGGTACCATCAGTTACGGCACAATTTTGAAACAATTTTGTTTAGCAACATGACAATTGTCCAGTGCACACTGCTCGAATTGTTACTGCATGGATAAGGCAAAGAAATATCAACGTTTTAAATTGGCCTTCGCGTAGCCCTGACATCAACCCGATCGAAAACATTTGGGGCTGTATAGTAAAAAAAAATAATGATTTTCATCCAACAAATTCTAACCAGTGTTGGAACAAAATTCTGCACGTGTGGAATGAATTAACTCCGGAGTATGCAAATTCTTTAGTTAATTCAATGCCCACCAGAATTAACACTGTAATTGAAAAAAAAATGATGGGGCAACAAAATATTAATTGCCATTTTATATTTATTTATTATATTTTTTTCATTTCGATTTTATGATATTAGGCTTGTCATTTCATTGTATTTCTGTTTGTTTGTTCTCAAATTCAAAGTATTTTCATTTAAATTAAAGACAATATATTATGTTATGTTAAATATAAAATACTCATTATTTGTATACCACACGAGAATACAAAATCAACATAAATTAAGACTACCAGATTCAAACAATGCTAAAAGTAAAGTAGGTAAATCTTAAAGGTAAAAGTCAGATATATGCAAATTCATGTGAATGACATTAAATGTCATTTATGTGTCCGGTTTTCATTTGCCGTAACTGTACTTCTTCCAGGACCTCCGATACCCTCTTCCTTGGTACCACTAACTGCGTCTTCACTACTTTCCCATCGGCGCTTTCCCAGGCTCGTTTAAGGAGCCCATTTTCAACTACCAGGGATTCCTACTGAGCCCACAGAGATTTAAAAGTAGATCCCTTAGTTGAAATATCTCTCCAGCTTGGTCTTGGTTGATCTTCTTTAGCTTTTAGCAGTAGTGATATTTCACTATCCTCAAGCTGATCTCTCTTTAGTTGCTCTTTGGTCCACTGCTGATTAACGTGGTTTGCCTAATGGGAGTGATTCTTTGTCGTTGGTCTATTCTTTGGCAATGTTTATAATTATCCTCGCATGACCTTCTGGATAAAGCATCTGTATTATTATGCCATCTTCCTTCCCTGTGCTTAGCCTTAAAGTTATATTGTTTTAACCCTTCCTGACTTGACTTTGAACTGCTAGCGTCTCTGGATGGAGATGTAGACCGTAGTTGTACTCCACAGTCTCTCTTGAAATGCCCAGTCTTGCCACATATATAGCACTGATTTGAAACATTTCGGTTACGTGGCCTATCTTCTAGTGTCTCCCGGAATCTTTATAATCGACAGTCCCTTTTGAAATGTCCAGTCCTGCCACATCTATAGCACTGATTTATAGCATTACGGTTACATGGCCTAACTTCTAGTGGCTCCCGGAATCTCGCCATGGCCTGAAGAGCTTCGGTTATTTCTTCAAAATATCGTCTATCTCAGTTAGTTCACAACTGTTCGTCAGCTTTTCTTTCTGGATGGATACGTCCTTGCTACCCAAACCTTCACGGCTGTTATCAAATTTGGCTAGACGTAGCATTTACTGAGTTTCTGGATATCTGATACCATCCACGAAATATTGGGCAGCGCGTTCTTCCTGAAATTATTTTATTGCTCCCGAGTAGGCTAACTGAATGAGATGTCTAACGTCTGCCTCGAACTCTCGCAGGTTTTCACCAGTCTTCTGATGTCAGGACTTTACTTGTGCCTGATACAGTTGTCTTCTGTGTTGGTCTCCAAATCGTCTCTCCAGGGCAGCTACAAGTATATCATATTTTCCCTGTTGGCTTATGGGAATGGTCTGTAGTAGTTCCAAGGGAGATCCACGAAGCGTTACCACTAGTGATGTAGCCATTTATTCGTTATTCCAACCGTTCGTTGGCAGCACCAGCGGCTTCAAATTGTCTTCTGTACATTGCCCAGGATGTTTGACCGTTATAGTTGGAGGTTTGATATTCTGGCCTGTGGCGAATATCCTCTCGGTGGGTCCTTGATTTTTTAGTCTGGTAACTTCTGCTTGTAGATTCTTCATTTCTTTCCGTACGTCTCCTTTTTGTACATTTCCAGCTTCTTCTTGTATATTGTGTACTTCCTGTTCAAATTTCTCATTTTTTCCGTCCAATATTTTCTCGAATTTTCCTTGCTCGCCTACAGTTACATCCAGCATCCATTTCTGAAGTTGATCCTGTTTTATCTTCTTGGTCTTGTAAAATTTTCTGGAGCCGATCCTATTCTGCTTGCCTTTTACGTTTATCCTCTTGCGTGTCTTTTATCTTATTGATCTTGAAAAATTTTCTGAAGCCTGTTCTGCTTACCTTTTACGTTCATCCTCTTTCCGATCCGCTTGCCTTTTACGTTCATCCTCTAATCCTCTTCCCGGGCTGCTTGCCTCTCAGCATTTAGATTTTCCATGAAATCGACCAACATTTTATTTATTTGCTCCATTTCTGACGTGTGTTAGCCTCGTATTGACCATAGGATGTTATAAAACGTTCACAGAAATGTAGCAATCAAAACGGTCACGTTGACGTACTTGTACCCTCTTCTCTCCTCGAAGAACACTTCACAAGTACCGTCTCTCCACAATCCGACTTCCTGACATCAGATATTACGTTTTTCCGTGGGTTCTGACAAAATCACAACTTTTACTATTTTAAAATAAATTACTCTACAATTAAACACACTAAACTACTCTTATTACTTTACAACTATTAGATCTTTACAATTCAGAACCCAACTCGCGTTCTGCCCGCTATTTATATCCCGTCTAAAATAGGTCGGAAAATACCACAGCTCCCGAATCTTCTCGGCCGGCGATGACTCATACGAAAAAACTTAGACGCGACAAGGCTAGTTCTGTACGGTAGCCCAAAAAGATTCGGATGGTCTTTAGCCGTGACACTAATGCAATAATACAAACCAAGTGCATATGTTATTTCGGAAATAATGTTTTTTTTAAGGATTTTACACAAATTTTTGTTAATTTTTATTTAGTTTCTCCCGTTAAAACACTAGTTGGAATTATTTAACTTAAGTTGCAACTTTGGCCAAGAGTCATTTTGTTTGTTGGTTTGCTTTATTATGGGACCTGTCCAATCAAAAAAATACAAAATTACACACTGTAACAAAATGATATAAAAAAATATAAAGGATAATATACAACTTCCATGCACAAACAAATTATACAAGTCTTACTCCAAAGTCAAGTCAAACACCAACAAATCTCACTCAACCATATAAAAGAAACATTCCCTCGGCAACAACATACATACTTAAGCTGATTTAGTACATTATTTCTGTGATGTAACCACGCAATGAATTGTAGTATATAGAATAAATTGAATATGGATAAATAAAATTCATGATTCCACGGAATAAATCGGGTTTGTAAAAGGGGGTCTTTACACCTCTTGTCCAGGTGATCGTCCACTTTAATCAGTAAAACCCTGTTGGTTTTTGGGGAACTGATAGCGGTCCTAGCAAATTTTCTGGTTTATGTTTGGGTTAATCATCGAACACTATCGCTTTACCATTTTGTTGATTATGTAAAGGGAAATACCCAAAAATACCAGTATAATATACCAATGTAGAATCTATCTGCATGATTCATATAATATGCAACACGTTTTTCTTATTAAAGTTAACAAGCTGGTAAATATTTTAATTAAAAACAGGCCTAACACCGGGGAGTCGTGCTTGCAAAGCCCGGCTCCGGGAGTGGAGTCGTAGAGCGCCACCAGTTCTTACCAATTTGTACGGGGCTTTTAGGCACGCTTATCAATCAAAGAAACTCAATCTTAACAAGAAAACACAATCTCAATTTAAGGATCAATCTATTTGCTTCTAGGGTTTTTTTTTTAACAGCAACAATACTACAGTGAAATTTTGCAATTCAAAGACAAAGGAATGTCAAATGACTATTAAAGTAATTAATAACAGTGGTACGATATGAGGATTGTACCAATTCTGTTGTTAGCTTGTTACTGTATGCTTATACCAATACACTACAATCCGAAGTGATCACTCTGGTTTACCTAAGCTTATTACATATATGGATGCGTGCGCTAGTAGCTGCACCAATTATAAATATAGTGATAATATGTAGTGATAAACGGCCACAATAGTTATATCATTTGACCCGATAAATAAATAAAAAATAATAAAATCATCGAAAACTATCTTAAAGCTTGGCTGTCAATGTTTAATTTATATTTAAATATTAGAAACAATTATTAATCGGCAAGAGAAATAAATGATTTAACGAAACTTGGCTCTTTTAAGGCACAATCTATAGTGCAAAATTCAAAATAATTAAACACAAAAAAAAAGATAATAATAAAGATAAATGCTTCTGTACGATACCCCGTTAGATCCGGTTGTCGAGCTGAGTAGCTAGGTAGGAAGTACCTCTGGTGAAGGCGCCGGCACCTGTAGTAAATCCCAAGTATTGCTACTCGATGGCTCGAGGGAAAAAATAGCCGGGGACTCGATAGCCCGGTGATAAGGCTTGTAGCCCGGTGATATAATTGCAGCGGGGTAGCCCAGTGGTAGAATTCGCAGCATGGTGTTAGAACTGGCCCGGAGATAGAACCCTGTAATAACCCAATACAAATTAGACGAAGCCCCTTATTTTAATGAAAAAAACTATAGCCCCCTTGCATAAATATACTTTCTTTATAAAACAAATCCCCCAAAAAGTATTAATGGATTCTCAATGACCATCAGCAAATAAAAAAAATACAGAAGGTACAAACAACTTGAATATAAAAAATAGAGATAGGTATGAATCACCCCTAAAAAAAAAATAAACTTCCCCATATGATCAAAACTAAAGTCACATTAAAATAAAAATTCAGATATGATAAAAGGGAATAGATAAAATAACTCATGGAATGCAAAGTAAATGGTGGGCAATGTACAAAAAAAAAGGTTAACACAGATAAGGCAATTAAATCATTAAATTAGATAAAAAACTGTAGCAATAATTACCTCGCTTGTGGTGGAGGGATGCTGGAGAATCGACGGTCTCGATCTTATACGACGAACTCGGAAAGCCTCTAGAAATAAGGGAAAAGAACCATTAGCATCATGGCGTTCACGTTTTCACAAGCAATAGAAAAAAATAATTCCAGAAAAAAGCTTAACTAATGCAGTATTCAAGTCCCGATAAATCGGTCGTGTCAAAACACAAACTAGACACTCCACAATATACCCAAGAAGGGTAGTATAAAATACAATACTAAAAGCAGAGTCAACTAAGACTGCACTAAAGCAGAAAGCTTCTCTTCTCACCCAAGGGTATTCCTAGAAGAACTCTCTATTCGTTTCCGTCAATTTGCCTTTGCACTACCACGAAATTAAAGAACCAACGTCAGATCAGAAAGAAGTGATAGAGCTGAAAAATGCCAAGCGATTCGATACGAGGAATAATTCTAAGATAATAAACGACTTAGTTCTCGTTTATTATGGTTGTAAAACGACGACGGAAGCCACAATTAATGAACTGAAAATAAATTGTTCAAGAAATACTAGAAAATATTCCCCAACAAAATGATAAACTTTTAAAAATCTAAATCGACAGCAGCAATTATGGGAAATAGCCCATTCCTACTACTCAGTGCCACCAACAGTATCAACCGAATATTGCTAGTATTGCAGCAGACCTCGTGGAAAGATAAATATAAATATCTGAAACCAGCCAGAGGTCCCAAAAAGTTTTATCAGAAGTTATCAAAAGTTATGAAATATTTCAACCGAAAATAAAATATGAATTTGACGGATCTAATGAAGCTTAAAAGCAGGTTTTATTAACAGAATTCTTAAAAATATAGAATGGTTTGCTGGCTGTTCTACAGTAATGTAATATAAATTAAGCAAAGTTATACTAATAACAAAATATTTTAGTGATTTGATCAAACCTAAGCGATCTGTGGTCCGCTTATCAACTAAAATAAATATAGTCACAAGTGTCTGAGGGCTACATAAGAGAAACGGATGATCAAAACAGCTACTCAAGGCCACAACAGTGTTATAAAAGCTAATACAAATATATCATTAACCTATATGTATAATAAAATTAATTTACAATAATAAATGCGACGTCCTTAAGCTTATTGACAACAAATCGAATCAATAAATTTAGAATTAATTGACCGAAGAGTATTGACCTCTTTTCATTAATTCTTGCCGCAAATTAGCATATTTTTTTTGCTAAATGCAGCGTATAAAATGAACTTTAAACATATTTTTTCTACGACTGCCCTGAAAATAGACAAAAACCTTGACAAAAACGCAATAACAACTGCTCTTGAAAACTGGATATTTCACACGCTTATTCGGGTATTTAGATTAAAGGTCTTCATCTCCGTTTTAGAGCTTTTGCCCTCAGAGGTCCCATTCCGGGATCTCTAAAAAAAGGGGGCCCCATTTTAGGGCTTCACCCCCCCTCCAGGAGTCTCTTTTTGCAAAACTGTAGACAATGGGACTCTTATACCAGGGGCCCCCTTTTAAGACTTGGGGTCTAATTTTATGGCTTCGCCCCCGGGGGCTCCATTCCTAAATTTGTAAAAAATGGGACTCCCGTACGATAGGCCCCATTTTAGGGTTTCGCCCCCGCCCCCCCCCCCCCCCCCCTGGGGCCCCATTTTAGGGTATCGCCCCAGGAGGGCCTTTTTCCAAATGTGTCAAATATGAGGCTCCCACACCGGGGGCCCCATTCAAAAGATTCGCCCACCGAGGATCTCATTTTAAAATTGTGAAAAATGGGCCCCGTTCCAGGGCTTCGGGCCTCAAGGAGCCTCGATTTAGGACTTCACCCCCGGATGCTTCCTTTTCCGAATATGAGAAAAATGGGTACCCCGAGGGAAGGCAAAGCCATAAGTGGAGACCGCCGGGGAATGGCGCCTTTTTCCAAAGATATGAAAAGAATAACTCCAAAAATTAAGGGCGAAACCCTAGAATGAGGGACGAAATCCTAAAAGGACGCCCGGGTAGGGCGTTGTCCCAGCCCTGGCATCTCAATACCTACTCATCAACTAGTTACACAAATTGCTGTAGAAGTGTTTGTATGGTCTTTGTAAATTATAAATTTTAATTTAAAGACAAGATGCTTGATATATTATATTATAATAAATATATAATATCAATATTATTTGCAGTCGTAGAAAAAGTATAGTATGCAACGCGTGTGAAAATTGTTGCACAATATACTATTACACTGGCTAAATCAGACTGTTACAAATATTTGCATTTGTTTTCAGCTACCAGTTACCCAATGACGTTGGTGGTCCTGATGGGGAACCCCTTATGCCGGATCGCCAGATTAGAATTATTGACAATCCTCAGCACACCTTACGTCGTAAGTTTCTATGCCGCCTAAAGGCGCGTATATATTTAGTGAACGAATACCTAATGCCAATCAGTGAACATTTCCTGTACGCTGTACACTATTCGGCGGAGTCTTTATGTTCGTCAAACGAACGAACAGCAAATTATTATCCATACTGCATATGTCTTATGGCTATCTAAAGTTTTGATCTTGTCAACATTGTCAAAAACAAATTGTTGGAAAGCCTCTTCTTTTATTTTATGATCATGATCTAGAACAGCAGATGCCTCAAATTTAAGTGCCTCTCTATAAGTATCTGAAAATCCCTACGCAAATAAATAATAAATTAGTTAGATTTCTGGATCCACATTTCCGGTGCAGGTATAGAGCAACGCTAAATAAGAGAAGAGAAATGAACTGCCGAGGACGAACTAAAGCTGGTAATGCGTTAGTAATATAGTAATAGATATTATCTTGGCATCAATTTCTTTTCCTGATAGGATGGACAAAAATTGTAGAAGTTCTTGAGGAATACTTTTCCAGTCTCTATTTGTTCACTGGAAGGATATTCTATTAAATTATAATTAATTGACCTTTTTTCTTCCTTTAACATTTTTGCACAAGTTTCAATAATATAGGTTTGTCTTTCATGGATAACTTATCTTGCCAGGTATTCAATAATATATCATTATTGTCGCTTTTAAAACATAAAACTGTAGCTTTTCCAGGATTTTCACTTATTACTAGTTTGTTCCCATAATATTCAAAGAGATTCTTTTTTTTATATATTTAGTGGTCCATCGATGACTATTTTGGGCATATTTTCCGGTCGCTGTAATTTTTTTAAAATTGTTTTCATCCGCGATATTGATATCCAACTTAAATTTTGATCCAATTATAGTCTCAAAAATTGTCTTTTATTGATCACTTAATCTGTTCAGTGTCAATAAATAACGGGGCATTTCCATTACGGATCTGAGTTGTTTGAATACATAATATTGAAAGGTTATTTAAAAGAATACTGGATAGTAAGTTTCTGAGATTGAAACAATAGCCTTGGATGCAAGTGTTTTGTGTTGTACTGTATATATACCCTTAATAATTTTTATTAATGATCATTTTATTTGTTATTCACATGCCTTGCAACTTTGTAAGCGAGTTAGTATCTTAGATATTAAAGTTCATCTTGAGTTTGAGAATAAAGATGGTTCTAACAGGTGATTAGCGATTGCGGATGATGATACAAAATATGGGGATTCACTAATCGAAATCCCTTAAAAGTATAATATACAGCGCACAGCTAAATTTCAAAAAATGTCGTAAAGAATGATGCATCTTGTTTATTTCAAAAATATATATGAATATTATTATGGTATTTTCGTTGGTTTTATCCTAGTTTTAAAGCCCAAACAAGGACGTTTATTCAACAAAATGCAAAGGTCAAATCCCTCTTACCGAAAACAACTACCTTATCGCCTTGCGTTAATACGAAAACTAATCTAAATAACCTGTAATTATTTTTGGTAACAACAGATTAAAAAATTAACTTAATCGCTAAGAAAAACATATTCTCGGAATTTTTACGAACATTTACACTGAATATTAGGTTGTTGTAGCATCTTTCCCGCTCTGTTTTATTGTATGATTATAGACGTGAAGTGAGATAAAGCGTGGTGCTGATGAATGTTATAAAAATGATAAGGAAACAATCTTCAATGTTTATGATGTAGACGTTAAGAGTTTTGAGTGGATGGTTACATTGAGGTGATCAAAAATGATAAATGAGGCTTTTGATGATTTCTGTAAGTACGGAAATTACGAAAAATATTTTCCTTGTGATTTTAAAATGTTTCGAATTGTGTAAAGAAGAAATCGGTCAGCTACACTGATTCCAAACATCAATATTTTAGGAAAATAGAATAAGCGTCTGCTTAAGGTTTGCATTGTTATTTATTTACTTGCAGCTGACGATGAGAGCGTATCCATCTCGTCCCAACTGGAAATCAGCCTGGGTGATGCTGGTACATTTGCTCAAATGCAGGCCGATCCTGATCGGCAAAGGCTTTTGGGTGAAAGACCAATCACAGATCCCATCGCAAACATCATCATCCAAGAACTTGAACACCAAGAAAGGTAGGACAATTTTTTTCTTAAGTAAACATGAGTTAACCTTAGAAATTGTGCTGATCCGATGCTCCTTTCAAATGTTTATTGCGTTGTGCCACTTAATCATAATGTTAATTTGAGTGAAAATCAATTTTTTTACTTTCAGAGCGATAGTTTAAAACGTATTTGGTATTAACGTGGATATTACGTGACTTTTACCCAGCCAATCGTAGTCAATGAGTTAACGAAATGACGTTGGTCTGTCAAATGCTTATCGCTTGGACCGGTTTGGATTATTGCGCGAATTGTCAACTAAGTTTCCTAGATTTTGTTTCGGTTTCTGTCAATTGTGAATTACGTCATTTTATTTAGTTATCCGCTGATAGATTGGGATAGGCTGGTTTGGTTGTTATTTCATTGCTCTATTTCGTGGTTCCTGGTAGCATTCTTGAAAATTCTTGTTTATGTTGTTTCAATAGAATACTTGTTAACAATTTAGGTTACCAAAATTGTCCTATTATCAATCTTTTTGAACTATTATATATTTTTAGTGTCTTCTTTCTTAAAATAAATATATTACTGCGCCATCTTTAAGATTATATCTAGACAGAGGTAAATTCTAATCAAATCGCTGAAGGAACGCTCCCTGCCATCGTCTAGAAAACCGATTTTTCATGTAAGAATTAAATGTTTTCATCAAGTCAGGAAATTTTGATAATTAGTGTTCACGTACAATATTATTTAGCCAGATATTTGTGAGAGCTTTTCATATCGTTTTGTGAGTGATAAAAGTTATTCTTCGTGACGCCAGGAAAGGCACAGTCACCTTGACAGGGTGATGTTATTTTTTGAGAATAGTATATTCCATCGGCTAGTGGACTCGCGGAAAAAGCCGAGTGAACTGTTTAGGGGATGTCTCTCATTTAAAAGTAGTTTCTTTAAACAAGAAGTAATTTGGCACCATATAATAAAAGTATATAAACATTTTGTTAATTTTACAGGAAAATGGGCTTAATAAATGCAGTTTCATGTTAAGTATCCATTATAAAGACGAGTTTTAATACGAGTATTAGTCAACTTGCTATCACGAGCTAAATGTCTCAAATTATTTATATATTTTCATATCAAATTTAAAACCTTATATTAATTAACCGCCCACGGTAACTGTAAGAAATCCATTAAAAAAAGGTTCGGAATTTTAGGCGTTTACGGGTGAGTGAAGTGCCTTAAAGTGTAGCGGAATTTGCCGAATGTTTTTGTTCCATTAAAGGATTGCATTTTTGACAAGATAAAGGATTACATTTAAAAGTACCAAATTATGAACTTTTAGCAAATCACAGTTTATTTGAATCACTAAGTAGACACGACATTGAGATTGGTATATATACAGTGTGTCCAAAAAAGTATGCAACATATGGGAAACTTTTTTATTATTGGTTTCTCAGAAAATTTTATTCTTGATAAAAGTTGGTGCTTGGCCTAAAACAGTAAATGAGTATTTCAATGTTTCCGTACCGCTTTTAGTGCGGGCGCAAATGTCATTTTTCTGAAATCGCGTCAAGAGTAAAGTACCTTAATTTATTAAGATACAGCAAAATCTTATAAGGAAAAGTTCTTCCAAATTAAAAAAGTAATCTAAATATGAAATTTTAGTTAAGTACATCAACTTTTAATTTTTCTTTTTTTTTCTCGATTTTTTCTTAAACGTTACGCCACTGGAGAATGTTTTGTCCTTTTGTTATTAGTATACTTGCCAAGTAACTTCAACATTTATTTAAGATAGAAATTAGTTACATAGTTGCAATATGCTGCAGTTTTTCCAGAGATAATAGCCAGTTTAGGTATCAGTGTGTTGCAAACACATTTAAACACTTTTGATTCAAAAAAATTTCCACTCAAAATCATGAATAGACCCAACTCTTTGCATTTTATGTAAAACAACTAATAATTTCTTTATATTTTGCACCCGATGAGTAAAATATGCCCAAGTATCCTAAAAAGCCATATAAAATATTGGGTCTTGAAGAGTAGGCCATGCATTTGGAATAAAAACAAATAAATAGCAATAATTTTACTTGGCTCTGACATATGAAATTAATTATTATTGAGTCAGTCATTCCAATTTTATTTTGTAATAATTATTGTGGACAATTATTTTGGACCAAAATTGTTTAATTGTGTTGCAACACACTGATACCTAAACTGGCTTTTATCTCTGTAAAAACTGAAACATTATGCAACTATGTAACTAATGTCTACTTTAAATAAATTTTGAAGTTTCTTGGCAAGTATACTAATAACAAAAGAACAAAGCATTCACCGATGGCGTAACGTTTGAGAAAAAAATCGAGAAATAAAAGGGAAATAAAAAAATTGTTGTACTTAACTCAAAATTCATATTTAGATTAGTTTTTTAATTTGGAAGAACTTTTCCTCATCAGATTTTGCTGTATTTTTATAAATTAAGGTACTTTATTCTTGACGCAATTTCGGGAAAATGACATTTGCGTCCGCACTAAAAGCAGTACGTAAAATTTGAAATACTCGTTTACTGTTTTAGTGCAAGCACCAACTTTTATGAAGAATAAAATTTTCTGAGAATCCAAT
>MU185445.1:59989-82050 GCA_016904865.1 Pissodes strobi | reverse complement strand
TTACGCATGACATGACCGAAGTACTCCAATTTTCGTCGCTTAATGATGTTAAAAACTTCCCTTTCCTTGCTTGATCGATGAAGCACCTCCACGTTTGTAACTCTGTCTGTCTAGGGAATTCTAAGCATCCTACGGTACGCCCACATTTCAAAAGATTCTAGCCTTTTGCATATCGCATCCGTAAGTGTCCAAGCCTCGATACCATAGAAAAGGATGCTAAAGACAGCAACGTAGCAATCGAATCCTAAGGGGAATCTTTAAGTGCCTGCTGGTCAAAACCTTTCGCATGTTTATGAAAGCTTGCCTGTTCTGTTATATTCTATTCCTCACCTTAAAGGTTAAATCCCATTTATCATTTAAGAGACAGCCGAGATACCTGTAAGATGTTACACGTTCCGCTGTTTCATTTTTGACTGTCAGTTTCCTGGCCTGAATCACCTGAGCCTTACTGATGACGAGCCATTTCGTCTTTTTAACGTTGAGTATGAGACCCATGGGCTCGCTATGTTCGGTAACAGCGGTCAAGAGGTCCTGCAGATCTGTTATGCTGGTGGCAAGTAGGACCGTGTCCTCAGCATATCTAAGGTTATTGACCACCACTCCGCCGACCACTACCCCCGTTGATTTGTCCTCGAGAGCTTTTCTAAAAATTTCTCTCCGAATGCAAGTTGAATAATAATGGGGACAGAACGCAACCTTGACGCACCCCTCTCCTAATCATAATTTCCTCCGAAAGCTCGTTATCTACTGTCACGGCCGCTGTTTGGCTCCAGTATAGATTTGCTATGATTCGAATATCTCTTCCATCCAATCCCAGTTCTTTGAGGATAGCAATTAATTTATCGTGCTTTACAGTATCGAAGGCCTTCTCGTAGTCTATCGTCTATCGTAGTCTATAAAACAAGCGAACGCATCCACACCAACGTCCCTACAGCGCTAAACAAGGACCTGCACAGTGAATAGTGCCTCTCTGGTTCCAAACTCATTACGAAAACCGAACTGGGAGTCACATCTCCAGAATATGCGGTTATGAATGATTTTCAGGAAAAGCTTTAAGACATGGCTCATTAGGCTGATGGTTCTGTGATCTTTGCAGTACTTTGCATTGCGAGTTTTGGATATTGCTATAAAAGTTGATGTTAACTAATCCAACGTTCTTATCATAAAGAAAAATAAAAAATTATCTTTAAAAAAATAATATGCCATTTCCTTGTAAGATTCTATTTTTGGTCTCCTTGATTATAAATAGCTAATGTGCCTATTTAGTCAAAAACTCCTCAAGGTAAGTACGTTTTCCAGGTAAATTCTCTCGTTACTTAAATAAATTAACTTGCTTTTAAAATAATTAAATTATCCGCATCAATTCCTAATTAATACTTTTAGAGCTGTATTTAGACAGTAACAAATTACTATCTGGATTTCTATCAAGCGTCCTAAACAAAAAAAATATCAGAATAAAACCAAAAGCAGAACAATATAAAACCAACTTGGATCCGACATCGGAAAATATTTAGTGCAAAGCTCACGCGATCGTATTGTTGGATATTAATAGAAAAATTGTATAATAAACGTGTAGGAGGGCAGTGCTTAAAGTTTGAAATGGTTTTGAAAGTATGCATTATGAAATTTAAAAATTGAAATCAAATATATAATGCAGTATAAAACATCAGGAGGAAAATATCGAATAGATTTAGATCGTGACTTAAAGAATTTAAAATGAGTTTCAAAAGAAAAATTGTGGCAGCGGTAAGAATTGGCGCAGCAATAGAGTTAGAAAAAAATCAAAACAAACCGGGTTGCTACTAAATCCACTGAATTTTTCAATTTAAAACAAGGTATAAGTTGCTGTAAAACAAGTCGCCAAAGCAAATCAACAGAAAATTAAAATAAAAACAACAGTTTATTTCAAAACCAAGTACAAAATAATAGCAAACTAATGCAATTATCTTCAGTGTACCAACAAATAACCTAAGGAAATTAAACTTAAGATAATAAGAACAGTTTATTTTGTACCAAACCAACATATATAATTATTAACAGAAAGTCAGCAAACAAATTAATATTATTATTGAATAAATTGTACTATATTATAATATAATGAACAAAAGCTTAAACTTACAGAAACATAAATACAAATGTGTTTAAGGAATTAATTGGAATGCTTATAAAAACAAACTAATTTAGCGGCTTTTTCGGACCCCAAGCGCTTTCTATGTTTAGAGTGTAGTAAACCAAATGTCGAAACACTTTCGACAGATGCCGAAGCTGTAGCAGAGAACAATTTTATTGTTTATTTTACCGCGTTTCTTCAGTTTTAAAAGCACATACTTGATGATATGATTGTAAGAGATGCAAACCACTATAGTACCTAATTAATTTTACTTACAATTTTGATGGTTTGCGTTAAGAATCTTATGTAGATAATCTGCATATACATCGTAAGATTATGTGGTACTTTTCTTTTTTTCGGTGAAGCAATTAAAACTGGTGTAATCATGCCCAAGACGTTTCAGGCGATTGGAAATTCCAACTTGTTGTCCGGCACGCATATACAGTAACAGCACCCGCACTAGCTCCTCGCCATAGGGCGACTGTAATATAAATGTACATTAAATGTAACTGACTTTCATGTGCTGGGTTAGTTTTGGTTAGATTTTGTTGGTTGCGCCCCTGGGGCGAGGGTTATAAAAGTTGAAAAAAAAAAGAATATTGTAAAATTTGCATTTTTGGAAAACTTTTGAGGACTATCACTTTTTTCTATGATATATATCAAATTGTCGTGGAAAAATTATGCAGGATGATATTTGCAGCTCACAAAGTGACAGTAGCTGAATACACATAGGGAGCTGTGACTCCATTGTAGCGCCATACTAGTTGTTCGCCAACTGTATACTACTTTTCATAACCGTAAGAAATTTATTTTTAACAAATGGTGTTCGTTTTGAGACTTGTTTTCTTTTTTATGGTTATTCTCAGGAGTGGGTTGTTTCACTTATTAACAGTAATTTTTTGTGGGCGCCAGAGTTCCTAGCGACAATGCGAACTGAATATACTTAATTATAAATAAATATAAATATAGATATATCAGAAATTTGCCCTCACAATTCGCAATGTCTCGCAGACCTCTATCCTGCGATAAATTAAAGAGACAAATTCTAAAACAATCAGTATATTAATTAAATAAGGAAACGAGAATACAAATGATTTAGGAAATTATTTGAAATGGAATTTATCTGATGAATAATGAATAATGAATATTAAAATTAATGTGAAAACATTGAAAAGAAATATAAAATGTTACAATACAAGATTGGTCTTTACAATATGTTTATCTTCTGATTGGCTAATACTTAGCTTCGTCCAATTATTCTGTAACCAGGCGATCGTATTGGGACCTCTACTGGAACCGTTTCTGCCAGTTCCCAAGTTAGTATCTGTTTGGTTTACCGAGGACTTATTTGGTTCACGAAGTATTGGTTTCCTCAGAGTGGTTCAGTGCAGCAAGTGGAAGAACACCTGCTGCTTGACAAGCAAGATGTTTTCTTCTCCAATCCAGAGGTGTAACATGCAATAGGAAATAAACTAGTCTTAGACCAATGTATATCGCTAATAAAATAATATGCAAGGAAATATCATGTGAACATCAGTGACAATGTTAAACATATGATGAAGCAATCTACAAATTAAAATTTTACTGATAAAAGCAGATATAATCAGAAACTTAAATTACTATGTTGAATTGAGCAGACAATAAGCAAAAATTATAAATAATTACTGTTAACTCAAGATTTCCTTTTCTTTACTTTAAAATATAAAATTCAAAAGAAAATAATGAAATGACGTTCAAATTCAGTGACTCTCGGCAAAAATAAATAAAAGATAATTTTAAATTTGATAATAAATAGAGAAATAGAGGTACAACCTCTAACAATGAGTCTTATGACTCAAAATAAGTAAGTACTATTATTTTTACTTAGGCCCTTGGCACATAAACGAAAACTGAACGCAATTGCGTCTCAATTTAATTAAAGATAAAGATAATATAATAACTACCTCGCATCCGAGATAGAAATTTAGATAAAAGATAAACCAGATAAATTTACATATGTGAGATTAACCTCTCATAAATGCAAAATAAGGTCGGTACATCAGGATTGAGACTAGACAGGGTGAATGCTAATAGTTATATTATGCTTGATGTAACAAATAAATTGAAAATTTCATTAAATAAACCTGAAAAGAAAAATAAATGAAAACCAGCAATACTATGAGGGAAAATTCGGAGAAATTCTACCGAAAATTCAATTTACTACCTTTGCAGGAATATATAGAATTTACTCCGAGAATTAACCCAAATAATACTGTTCAATTTGAATGAAAATACCTGAAAAAAATTTTAAATCGACCTGAAAAGAAAAAAATATGAAAACCAGCAATACTATGAGGGAAAATTCGGAGAAATTCTACTGAAAATTCAATTTACTACCTTTGCAGGAATATATAGAATTTACCCCGAGAATTAACCCAAATAATACTGTTCAATTTGAAAATACGTAAAAAAATGTGCGTGACCACTGAACGATAAAATAATTACGATCTCCCTAAATTTGGACGAAGCCTCTTTCAAATTACATGAATTTGATTTATGAGAACCGTAAATATTCACCAATAAATCGGTAATATTACCCAAAAGATCACGACAATAATTTAAAAATATTGAAGATGTAAGCTAATTAAAACTGGAATATAAAAATGCTAAATTCTGGCTTTAGTCAAATAATACTAAGCGAATCATAAACAAATATTAATTATGTATTTAAAAATGAATGAATTAGTTAAAAATATTGCAAGATGAATTGAATATTTCAAGATTAACAAATCAGCACTCACCCGGTCGATGCCTCAACACAAGATGATTACCCCGTATTCAAAATTCAAGACGTTGGACAAAATTATGTTTGCCGATGTTTTATTGGCAAAGTCATAAAAATACTCCATATTAAATATAGTAATCTATAATAAAATAAATTCACGAATTGTAGGTACTAAATAGAGTACTAGCGCTCTTAAAATCGCTATCCGCACGAAATAAACCCATTTCGTGAATAGATGTCACTGGCGACTTAAATATTAAATATCGAGAATAATTTGCGATTGAATGTATTAATTTAGTGTAGCGGAATGAGCTTTTATTCCGTTAGACCATCCATCTATGCTCAATTAAATCAATACCAGACGCGTTTGTTAATCAAATCATATTTGAAAGGTCTCTGATCTTTAGAAACCGAGTAATAAAAAACGATACATCTAATCAGGATCAAGCATGTCACGAGACCCAAGAGGTTGTTGGACAAACCCTGAACCTGACAGTTATTTAGCCTGCAGGTATCCCTACTCCTGGGTGTAGGTATTCCTCAGTCTTTTCCGCTGATTTCTGGCTGGTGCTATTCGTAACCAACCATTGTCTTCTCATATCATCCATTCATAGCTTTTATGTGAGGGCTTATTCTCTTCTTTGTTTCATCTGCTGATGTTATTCATTCTTGAACCATTTAAGTCCACTTCGTCTTCCTGTTTTTTTAACCTATAGGTATCTGTCGCTCTTTTTCACTGTTGCTGCTATTTTAAACCGCCCTTTAGCATTAGGTTAGGTTAGTTTGGGACGATTCTTAACAACTAATTCTGACCTCTACACCGTAACTGTCCAACCTCCGTTGGGCTCATCAGACCACAATCTTATCTCCGCAACCTGTGAACTTGCTTTAAAAACACAGGAGCCATAGATACCCCGAAAGGTTTGGCACTATAAATCAGCAAAGTGGCGTCTTTAGGAATGAAAACACCCCTGAATTTGCTGATGAGATAACTCAAGTAATTTTAGCTGGTATGGAAGCTTTCATCCCCTCTTCTATGAAACGTATCTCAAACAGTAAACCATGGTTTGGGGAAAACTGCTCAAGAGCAGTTAATGCTAAAAATGCCGCCTACCGTAAATGGCGCCAGACGAAAATCGAAGTATATTCATCACGACTAGAAACCAGTGTAAGCGGACCATTGACGAGAGCAAGGAGGGATATAACGAGCAGATCAAGAACAAGCTTCCCAACTGTCCTAACGGATCAAGATCCTTTTGGTCAGTTGCCAGAGCTGTCAATCAAGGTTTCTCAAAGACGTCAATCCAACCACTGATCAAAGATGATGGCTCAATAGCGGAAACGGCCAAAGAAAAAGCGAACATTCTTGCCGAAATATTTGCATCAAATTCTACCCTAGATCATCAAGGAAAGACTCCCCCAACTATCCCGAGAGTGACTTTCTCAATGCCAGATCTGGTATTTCGCCAACGCGAAGTGAAACGAATACTCAAAAGCCTAGACACCAACGAGGCCACAGGACCGGATGCATATTTACACATCCTCACATACGATGGCACCAGGGTGCTGAAAACTGTGAGCCTTTGTGAACAATAATTACGCTACAAAAGCTCACTGATTTCGGCAACTACGTAACTGGCTATCATAGGCACCAGGGTGCTGAAATCGGTTAGGTTTTGTAAGCGTTTGTAGCGCTACAAAAGCTCACTGATTTGGGCACCTGGAATACGCTGTTATATAATATTTCGCTTTTCGCATGGCCCTCCGCTCGCTTCGCTCGCTACGGGGGCTCAACGAAAGGAAACTAACCAGGTGCTAACCCAAACTAACCCAAGACATACCCAAAATCAAGAAAAAAACTGTTTCGAAACTTGACCTAAAAAAAAACAGAAAAAAAGCAACGGGGTTTGAACCCGGACCGTCCAGGTGAGACTCAGCCATCTAAGCCTCTAGACCACGAGAGCTCTTACCGCAAATTGATTGCACGTGAAGACATGGCGCGATTAGGTGTCCAAATCAGTGAGCTTTTGTAGTGCTACAAACGCTTACAAGCCCTAACCGATTTCAGCACCCTGGTGCCGTCGTATGTGAGGATGTGTAAATATGCGGACCGGATGGCGTTCCAGCAATAGTGCTTAAGAAATGTGTTGCTGAACTAACAGCTCCACTATGCAGGCTTTTCTCCCTATCATCTCCTGCGTGATTTCCTTCTAGCTGGAAATGCACTCAGGTGCAACCAATCCCGAAGAAAGGAAAAAAAAAACGATTCCAAATAACTACCGTACAATTGCCTTAGTTCCCATCATGTCCAAAGTCATGGAGAAACTGATCAACGAACAGCTCCTAAAATATCTCGAATCGGCAGGCATCATAAGCGATCGCCAGTATAGCTTCCCTCAATCATATATCAACGGGAGATCTTCTGACTTACGTGACCTACCTGTGGACCAAAGCCATCGAGAGCTACGGAGAATCTCGTGCAGTGGCTCTCGACATATCCAAAGCATTTGATAGGGTGTGGCATGACGGATTGTTAAGCAAATTGACAGCATACGGACTACCACCAGCACTGCTTCTATGACTTTCCAATTTCTTAAGGTATCCAAGCATCCGATTTGGTATTGGTGGAGATCTCTCGGAGGAATTTAAAACCAATGCCGGCGTTCCTCAAGGGTATATATTATCTCCCACACTGTTCCTGCTCTATATCAACGAACTCTTAGACAAGAGTAAACAATTCTATTTTCAGCTTTGCAGACGACAGCACTCTTATATCCTCATTCATGTTGCGGATTCCAATGACCGCTGCTCATTCCTAACGCGAGCGAGAAAATCAGATTGCTGCCATCAATGAGGATATGAACGCCATCGCGGAATGGGGTGAGGAAAATAGTGACCAGTTTAACGCAGGAAAGACTCAAGCAGCTGCTGTCATCTCAAAAAAAGAAAACACCGCTGGATCTGACTTATCAATGGCAGGACAAACTGACTCTGGCCTCATCCATAAGCTTGCTGGGCATCAACGTAGAAAATAACATGTCTTGGCAATCTTGGCATAATCACGTCACCAAAATCGCTAAGGCAGCAGCACAAAAGCTAGGAGCACTCTATAGAGCAAAAAAGTTGTATACACCTCATCAGCTCTTACTGCTCTATAAGGCCCAGATAAGACCATATCTGGAATACTGTTCCCATGTGTGGAGCTCGGCACCTAAACACTTGCTCAGAATGTTGAATTCCATACAGTGGAGAGCAGTGCGTCTTGTGGATGACCCAGAGTTGACTAAAGCCTTTGAACATCGAAGAAAAGTGGCGGACCTATCTCTTTACTATCGATACTACTATACGGAAGGTGTTCGAACGAGCTGGCAATCCAACATGCATCATAAAAAAAATAAAAAAGTATCTTTAAAAGAATATTATGCCCTTTCCTTGTAAGATTCTATTTTTGGTCTGCTTGATTATAAATAGCTAATGTGCCTATTTAATCAAAAACTCTTCAAGGTAAATACGTTTTTCAGGTAAATTGTCTCGTTACTTAAATAAATGAAATTGCTTTTAAAAAAAATTAAATTATCCGCATCAATTCCTAATTAATGCTTTTAGAGCTGTATTTAGACAGTAACAAATGACTATCTGGATTTCTTTCAAGCGTCCTAAACAAAAAAAATATCGGAATAAAACCAAAAGCAGAACAATATAAAACCAACTCGGACACGATATCGGAATAAAGCTCACGCGATCGCATTTTTGGATATTAATAGAAATTTTTTATAATAAACGTTTACGGGGGCAGTGCTAAAACTTTGTATTCCTTTTAAAAGTATGTATTATGGAATTTAAAAATTGAAATCAAATATATAATGCAGTATAAAGCATCAGGAGAAAAATATCGAATAGATCGTGACTTGAAGAATTTAAAATGAGTTTCAAAAGAAAAATTACCACAGTGGTAAGAATTGGAGTAGCAATAGAACCAGAAAAAAATCAACACAAACAGGGTTGCTACTAAAATCCACTGATTTTTTCAATTTAAAACAAGGTGTCTGTAAAAACAAGTCGCCAAAGCAAATCATCAAAAACAACAGTTTATTTCAAAACCAAGTACATAATAATAGCAAACTAATGCATCCTGAATTTACAAACATCTTCAGTGTACAAACAAATAATCTAGGGAAATTAAACTTAAGATAATAAGAACAGTTTATATTGTACCAAACCAACATATATAATTATTAACAGAAAGTCAGCAAACAAATTAATATTATTATTGAATAAATTGTGCTATATTATAATATAATGAACAAAAGCCTTTCAATGTTCAAATGTGTTTAACGAGTTAATTGGAATGCTTATAAAAACAAATTAATTTAGCGACTTTTTCGGACCCCAAGCGCTTTCTAAGTTTAGAGTGTAGTAAACCAAATGTCGAAAACACTTTCGGCAGATGCCGAAGCTGTAGCAGAGAACAATGTTGATGGTTTGCGTTAAGAATCTTATGTAGATAATCTGCATATACATCTTAAGATTATGTGGTACTTTTATTTTTTTTCGGTGGAAGCAATAAAAACTGGTGTAATCATGCCCAAGACGTTCAGGCGATTGGAAATTCCGACTTAGATTTTGTTGGTTGCGCCCCTGGGGCGAGGGATATAAAAGTTGAAAAAAAGTATTTTGTAAAATTTGCATTTTGGGAAAACTTTTGAGAACTATCACTTTTTTCTATGATATATATGAAATTGTCGTGGAAAAATTATGCAGGATGTTATTTGCAGCTCTCAAAGTGACAGTAACAGAATACACATATGGAGCTGTGACTCCATTGTAGCGCAATACTAGTTGTTCGCCAACTGTATACTACTTTTCATAACCGTAAGAAATTTATTTTTAACAAATGGTGTTCGTTTTGAGACTCGTTTTCTTTTTTATGGTTATTCTCAGGAGTGGGTTGTTTCACTTATTAACAGTAATTTTTTTGTGGGCGCCAGAGTGCGAACTGA
The DNA here is from genome assembly GCA_016904865.1 of Pissodes strobi. Taxonomy (NCBI): domain Eukaryota; kingdom Metazoa; phylum Arthropoda; class Insecta; order Coleoptera; family Curculionidae; genus Pissodes; species Pissodes strobi. The sequence goes on along the minus strand of MU185445.1, from coordinate 72,176 downwards.
ATATGAATACTTAAATATAAATAAATACAAATATAGATATATCAGAAATTTGCCCTCACAATTCGCAATGTCCCGCAGACCTCTATCCTGCGATAAATTAAAGAGGCAAATTCTAAAACAATCAGTATATTAATTATATAAGGAAACGAGACTACAAATATGACTTATGAAATTATTTGAAATGGAGTTTATTTGATGAATAATGAATAATGAATATCAAAATTAATGTGAAAAAATTAAAACGAAATATGAAATGTTACAATACAAGATTGGCCTTTACAATATGTTTATCTTCTGATTGGCTAATACTTAGCTTCGTCCAATTATTCTGTAACCAGGCGATCGTATTGGGACCTCTACTGGAACCGTTTCTGCCTGTTCCCAAGTTAGTATCTGTTGGGCTTACCGAGGACTTATTTGGTTCACGAAGTATTGGTTTCCTCAAAGTGGTTCAGTACAGCAAGTGGACACCTGCTGCTTGACAAGCAAGATGTTTTCTTCTCCAATCCAAAAGTGTAACATGCAATAGGAAATAAACTAGTCTTAGACCAATGTATATCGCTAATTAAATAATATGCAAGGAAATATCATGTGAACATCAATGACAATGTTAAACATATGATGAAGCAATCTACAAATTAAAATTTTACTGATAAAAGCAGATATAATCAGAAACTTACATTACTATGTTGAGTTGAGCAGACAATGAGCAAAAATTATAAATAATAAGTAAGTGCTAGTACTTTTACTTAGGGCCTTGGCACATAAACGAAAACTGAGCGCAATTGCGCCTCAATTTAATTAAAGATAAAGATAATATAATCACTACCTCGCATCTGAGATAGAAATTTAGATAAAAGATAAACCAGATAAATTTACATATGTGAGATTAATCTCTCATAAATGCAAAATAATGTCGGTACATCAGGATTGCGACTAGACAGGGTGAATGCTAATAGTTATATTATGCTTGATGTAACAAATAAATTGAAAATTTAATTAAATAAACCTGAAAAGAAAAAAAAATTAAAACCAGCAATACTATGAGGAAAATTCGGAGAAATTCTACCGAAAATTCAATTTACTACCTTTGCAGGAATATATAGAATTTTCCCCGAGAATTAATCCAAATAATACTGTTCAATTTGAATGAAAATACCTGAAAATTTTTTTAAATCGACCTGAAAAGAAAAAAAATATGAAAACCAGCAATACTATGAGGGAAAATTCGGAAAAATTCTACTGAAAATTCAATTTATTACCTTTGCAGGAATATATAGAATTTACCCCGAGAATTAACCCAAATAATACTGTTCAATTTGAATGAAAATACGTAAAAAAAATGTGCGTGACCACTGAACGATAAAATAATTACGATCTCCCTAAATTTGGACTAAGCCTCTTTCAAATTACATGAATTTGATTAATGAGAACCGTAAATATTCACCAATAAATCGGTAATATTACTCAAATGGTCACGACAATAATTAAAAAATATTGAAGATGTAAGCTAATTAAAACTGGAATATAAAAATGCTAAATTCTGGCTTTAGTCAATAATACTAAGCGAATCATAAACAAATATTAATTACGTATTTAAAAATGAATGAATTAGTTAAAAATATTGCAAAATGAATTACATATTTCAAGATTAACAAATCAGCACTCACCCGGTCGATGCCTCAAATTCAAGACGTTGGACAACATTATGTTTGCCGATGTTTCATTGGCTAATTTATAACGTGATCAACACTAGAAACCACGTAGCGCAAAGTCATAAAAATACTCCATATTAAATATAGTAATCTATAATAAAATAAATTCACAAATTGTAGGTACTAAATAGAGTACTAGCGCTCTTAAAATCGCTATCCGCACGAAATAAACCCATTCGTGAATAGATGTCACTGGCGACTTAAATATTAAATAGAGAATAATTTGCAATTGAATGTATTAATTTAGTGTAGCGGAATGAGCTCTTATTCCGTTACACCATCCATCTATGCTCAATTAAATCAATACCCGACGCATTTGTTATTCAAATCACAGTTGAAAGGTCTCTGATCTTTAGAAACCGAGTAATAAAAAACGATAAATCTAATCAGGATCAAGGATGTCACAAGACCCAAGAGTTTGGTGGACAAACCCTGAACCTGACACCTATTTAGCCTGCAGGTATCCCTACTCCTGGGTGTAGGTATACCTCAGTCTTTTCCACTGATTTATGGCTGGTGCTATTCGTAACCAACCATTGTCTCCTTATATTATCCACTCATAGCTTTTATGTGAGGGCTTATTCTCTTCCTCATTTCATCTGCTGATGTTATTTATTCTTGAACCATTTAAGTCCACTTCGTCTTCCTGATTTTTTTAACTTGTAGGTATCTGTCGATCTTTTTCACTGCTGCTGCTGCTATTTTAAACCGCCCTTTAGGATTAGGTTGGTTGGTTTGGGACGATTCTTAACAACTGATCCTGACCCCCTACACCGTAACTGTCCAACCTCGGTTGGGATCATCAGACCACAATCTTATCTTCGCAACCTGTGAACTTGCTATCAAAATACAGGAGCCACAGATACCCCGAAAGGTTTGGAACTGCAAATCAGCAAAGTGGCTTGATCTTCGAGAGTATTATCTTTCTTTTCCTTGGAAAGATGTCTGCTTTAGGAATCAAAACACCCCTGAATTTACTGATGAGATAACTCAAGTAATCTTAGCTGGTATGGAAGCTTTCATCCCCTCTTCTATGAAACGTATCTCAAACAGTAAACCATGGGTTGGAGAAAACTGCTCAAGAGCAGTCAATGCTAAAAATGCCGCCTACCGTAAATGGCGCCGAGATCCGACAGCCGAAAATCGAAGTATATTCATCACGCCTAGAAACCAGTGTAAGCGGACCATTGATGAGAGCAAGGAGGGATATAACGAGCAGATCAAGAACAAGCTTCCCAGCTGTCCTAACGGATCAAGATCCTTTTGGTCAGTTGCCAGAGCTGTCAATCAAGGTTTCTCAAAGACGTCAATCCCACTACTGATCAAAGATGATGGCTCAATAGCGGAAACGGCCAATGAAAAAGCGAACATTCTTGCCGAAATATTTGCATCAAATTCTACCCTAGATCATCAAGGAAAGACTCCCCCAACTATCCCGAGAGTGAATTCCTCAATGCCAGATCTGGTATTTCGCCAACGCGAAGTGAAACAAATACTCAAAAGCCTAGACACCAACAAGGCCACAGGACCGGATAGCGTTGCAGTAATAGTACTTAAGAAATGTGTTGCTGAACTAACAGCTCCACTATGCAGGCTTTTTTCCCTATCATCTCTTGCATGCTTTCCTTCTAGCTGGAAATGCGCCCAGGTGCAATCAATCCCGAAGAAGGGCAAAAAAACGATTCCAAATAACTACCGTCCAATTGCCTTAGTTCCCATCATGTCATGGCGAAACTGACCAACGAACAGCTCCTAAAATATCTCGAATCGGCAGGCATCATAAGCCAGTGTAACTTCCGCAAGCACAGATCAACGGGAGATCTTCTGACTCACGTGACCTACCTGTGGACCCAATCCATCGAGAGCTACAACGAATCTCGTGCAGTGGCTCTCTATATATCCAAAGCATTGGATAGGGTGTGGCATGACGGATTGTTAAACAAATTGACAGCATACGGACTACCACCAGCACTGCTTCTATGACTTTCCAATTTCTTAAGGTATCCAAGCATCCGATTTGGTATTGATGGAGATCTCTCGGAGGAATTTAAACCCAATGCCGGCGTTCCTCAAGGGTATATATTATCTCCCACACTGTTCCTGCTCTATATCAACGAACTCTTAGACAAGACAAACAATTCTATTTTCAGTTTTGCAGACGACAGCAGTCTTATATCCTCATTCATGTTGCGGACTCTAATGACCGCTGCTCAGTCCCAACGCAAGCGAGAAACTCAGATTGCTGCCATCAATGATGATATGAACATAATTTCCTCATCCTCATGCGGTTCTACTGTGCAACTAACCATAAATAAATCAGTTGAAGTATGTATTATTAATAACATAGTGCTTCGAGTGAAAGCCTACACGAATTTTGAAACAGATTTTGTGTTAAAAAATATTTGTTTATCGCCCTGTAACTTGTCAACAACTTTCTAAAGGCTTATTTTATTTTGTTCCGTATTTGTAGAGCTAACTGAACCTAATCCGTCGAATATATTCTTTATGGAAAATGAACGATTTATATAGCGTTAATCCGATTAACAACCCCGTTTCCCTGTCCAGTTTAGTGGAAAAAATCATACCCACTTAGATATGGCCACGCCAAGTTCGTTTCTTAATCTGAATAATATCGATTGTCTCGTCCCTAATAGGACTATCGACTGATAATAATGTTCGCTTTCCATTTTTGCTTTGTTATTCGGGCGTGTGTTTCAGATGGACTTTCCCAAAACCTTAAGAGGATAAGCATCAAAAAAATTACCAGTAAATTGTTATAAAATCATCAAAAAAATTAACAATACAATTATTGATTTGAGCTCGAACTATCCCAAGCAGTCCTAAATAAAACGTGTCCTTCGTGGGGGCCAGGAATGGACTGGCCTGACCTATTTGAAAAATACTGCACAAACTCAGGAATGTGTGGCTATAGAACAATTGAATACTGTATTTCCATTAGCATTACTCATACTCATGCGTCAGCTTGGTGTTTGTATATAACATGAGTATACATAACCTTAAATTGCTTAATAGTCTCATGCTGTCAAGTGTGTCATATTATTGTTGGGTAGCTTAGCCATTTTAACACAAACACTATTCATTGATTGTGATAAAATGGACCGTTTTCGAGAAAAACTTTGCAGCTTTTATCAGTGAAGAGTATCTTCTTTGTCTTTAAAGATCTAAGCCGTACAAAAATAATATCAAAACCCCAATAATAGCTGTCGTGTAGACCTGTCGAAAATTTAAGGTTTTGTATGCTCCGGCTAGTTCGTCCCTAACCCTCATAATGAATGACATTTTTTATGTAGGATTCTTTACATACTGTATATCATATTATAGTTTCTTTAAAATATACGGGGGCTCACAAAGTTACTACTAAAAAGGGGTGCATAGTACGTTATTTTACGAGAGTTTGAATCATATTCTGGGAGACCCTGTATGCATCCCTCGAAAATGAAATAATTCATTCGTATAATACGTGAGTTCGCAAACTAATATCCGGCTTACCCCCTTAAAATACGACGCCGATAGTTTATATATTATTCAGTCTATTAGAAACGGGGTCCGCGACAATCGTCGGCTTAACCCAGTTTACCCTCGTGTCTGTCGTGTTCGAACTCATAGAGAGGCTCTATTTTACGGCTCTATGAAACTTTATCGCATCGTCGGTTTTTAATCGAGTTGTTCGCAGGGTATATAAATATATTAAATTCTATTAAGTTTAGAGGGTAATCATGAGCGATTCCGTGGACGAGAATAACTACGTTCCCGAAAAAATCCCAGCGAATGTTCCGCTTAAAAATGCATTCTACGTTTGGATGAGAAAGGCCAGGTGAGTGTAAAATGTAGGTGTAGTTGGATAGATATGGGCGCATAAGGATCGTAGCCACAACCTTTTCACTCCATAAGAAAACTGGTCTAAAACTCGAGTTCTTACATTTTAAATATCTTTTTTGCCATTTTGTTTCAAAATCGGAAATTAAGTACGTTTACGTTTCTCCATATTTAATTTGTTGATGATTATTGCACATTTTATTAAAAAAAATCATTTGATTTTCGAAAGTAGAAATTTTGCATTTATTCTCTGATTACATACTGTCGATTAGAAATAAGAACGTTCCTCCTTGTGCTATTAATTCCGATTTGGAATAGAAATCTATAGTTTCTGCAGACCGGGTAATTTTATAATTTACCTCCAGCCCACAAGCGATGTTGCCATTTCGACCATCCTATATTAGATATCACTCAACGCTACGTACGATCCTTATGTAGTGAAGAGACAACTGGATGTTTCCATGGCAATACCGTGCTGGACTCATGATTTGACTTCTACAAGTTATGATTTTAATGGCAACACTGGTTGGAGGCTGGGTGTAATTGCCTACTGGATTAGTTTCATTGCACACTAGAAACACATAATTGAGCAAATATTTTCTGCGATTGGTAATAAAAATTATAGAGGCATTTTTATAATTTTCTGTCAGCCCACAGCCGATATTGCCAACGCTACCTATGCTTCTTATGTTTTGAAGAGACGAGTACGCATTTGTTAGCGTTTCCATGAAAACTGCGAAGCGCACTTCATTTCTTTTCCTTTTTTGCTAATTAGAAACTACTAAAAGTTACGAGAATAACGAGGCATTATTATTTGGATCTATTGTCATATTTTTGAAATGAAAAGGCTTCGTAATTTATTTTTCCAGGTTATATCTAGTAGATAGGGTTAGTCAGAATAAAAATCTCTAAGGGATTTTGAGAAACCAGAATTTGTATAATTTAGTGTCAGCTCCTGTCTTTAGAGGTGTGTGCTGTCAGCCGACAACCGATGTTGCCATTTTGTTTCAGAATATTTTAGATATCGCTCAACGCTGCGTACTATTCTAATGTAAGGAAGATACAATAATTAATATGGGGTTGTTGCCATTTTTTTAATTATAAAAAGTAACGATTCCAGGTAAAAAGGTTTCCGATTTAACTTGTCCAATTATAAAGTGTTTTTTTTATGGCAGTGGCACACACACTAAAGGGAGATCCAATGGCGCTCGACGAGCAGTATGTGTGCGAAGATGTTGATTGGCACGGTTCTTGAATAGTTGTAGGTTGTAGTTAGGGGGAAACAGATGTCCTGGGGGGGAAACAGATGTCCTGGGAGTGAGTTCTACAGTGATTTTTTATTTAATTTTTTTTTATTTTATTTATTTACGGGAACCCCCCATTAACAGTTTACAATTAACAAAGTATAATATAAACTTATGAAAATAGATTTCACATAAAAATAATCCAAACTAAACAACACTTCTCAATACTAGCCTATTAATTATAGTAAGCCAAGACCAAAATTAAAAAGTGACCCCTTCAAATTGCTTTTTAAATTCTCTTAAAGATATACCATATTTCAAGGTGATGATCGTTAACAACTCTAGAGTATCTATCCATAGGTGAATTAAAACCATACTCTGTACGGTGAAAAGAAACATAGAAGGATCTGAAATTATGTCTTCTATTTCTAGTAACTATATCAACATTAATTTCATCCAACAAATCAGAACAATCAATCGTGCTATTAACAATACCATACAGAAAAGTAAGCCCAGCAAAAACCCTTCGATCTGAAAGTGTCCGCAAGTTAAGTCGTTTCTCAAGCCCAAAGTAATCGTGATTTTCAATCCCTATTCTTAGTGTAAACGTACATAAACGAATAAACCTATGCTGAACTCTCTCCAACGTGCAACTGTGAACTGCATGGTATGGAGACCAAACAACTGCGCCATACTCTAGTTTCGACCTCACTAATGCACAATGAACACCCCTAACAGTATCAACGGAGAAACTGTTACAGTTTCTCAAAATAAAACCCAACATTTTAGAAGCCTGCACCGTAGCTGTGTTCACGTGATCGACGAAAGTTAAGCCTTCATGAAAAATAACCCCTTAGTCTTTGACCTTTTTTACATATTTTAAATCTTCCCCATTGATTGAATAAGAAATATAATATTTTCTTTTCCCCTTAAAAAACTTATCTGACAACATTTGGAAATAATCAAATACAGTCTGTTAGCACTGCACCAATTATTCAATCTGTCCAGGTCATCCTGCAGGAGCTGTTGATCGGACAAGCTGTCAATTATTCTAAAAGCCTTAAAATCGTCAGCAAATGCCAGACCCTCACTGTTCCGAAAGCAATCGAAAATGATATCCACAAATAAATCAAAAAATAATGGAGAGCAATGCTCTCCCTGAGGAACGCCTGACGTGACCAAAATTGCTTCCAACTGAAAAGATCCTAACATCACCTTCTGCCCACGGTCAGACAAAAAGCTCCCTATCCAACCGACAGCCGCCCCACTGAAGCCTATATCATGTAATCTCTTTAGAAAAGCATGGTGATCCCCTCTATCAAATGCCTTGGAAAAATCAGGGTATATGGCATCTACCTGCTTATACTCTTCCAAGGCTTTAGTTATTTTATTATGGTATGTAACCAGATTGGTTACTGTTGAACGGCCAGCACAGAAACCATGCTGATTGTTATTAATGAACCTGGAACACACCCATTTTAACTGTTCACTGATGAGAGTGTCAAACAGCTTGGGAATCGATGATTGTTATGCATACACTCCTATAATTAGTGACAATATTTTTGACACCGCCTTTGAAAATAGGAACAATAAAGCTATTTTTCCAAAAGTGTGGAAAGGTTGACGAATACAATGACTTATTAAATAACATATGCAAAGGAACTACCAGAGTGCATATACATTGTTTTAAAAACAATTAGGAATCCCGTCAAGACCCAAGGAGTTTTTATTGGGAAGATGTAACTACTTTATTGTATATTTCTTTTTTAGAAATAGGGTTGAAATTGAAATTCTCTGACATATTAGAGGGGGTGGTCAGTTCCAACAAGCTAACATCATTGTCCGGCGCTATAGACAGTCTCGAAGTACTTCTTAAACAGGTCTACAATGCCCTGGTCATCATCAGCCAGCTCCTCACCATAAATCATGGACTTAGGAAGTGAATTATCTACCTTAAGTTCTTTGACGTATTTCCAAAAATACCTGGGATCAGATTTGAATTCACTATCGACCCTAGCAATATATTGAGACCAATCGATCTCTCGTATCCTCTTACACTCCGAGCGTAATCTTGATAATTATCTATAATCAACATGAGGTCCTGATTGAATGTAAATTCTATGTGCGTTTCTTTTTTGGAAAGTAAGTTGTGGTAACTCGGGTGAAAACCACCTCGGATACGTACTTCTTCTGTATCTCTTTAAAGGCACCAATAAAGATATGCTATATCCTAAAACCTCATAAAAATATTCCAGTGCCATATTAACATTGTGATGTGACAGACCCTCCCCCCAGTCAATACTGGCTAAAAAGTGATTTAAACCCAGATAATTAGTAATTCTTAAAATCATAGTAAAAATCCTGGAGGCAAAGACCGTCACTCACATGACTCCTGTGAATGTTACTTAAAACACACTCATAACTAGAATGATGAAAACTACTATCCAAAATAAGATCTGTTGCTAAACCTACTGTTACACGTCTGTCATTTGTAAACACAAAGTCCAAAAACACATTTCTACTGTTGGGTATATTCATCTTTTGGAACAAGTTAAGGTAACCAAATGATTGAGCAAGACGTACCGCTAATGAAGTGCCAGGGCATTCAACCTGCACACTGCATTGTCATTCGTCCATACTGCTTCAGGCAGGTTGTAATCACCAAATACATACACACACCGATATGGATACCTATGTAAAACATTTTCCACTGCTTCGCAATGAGAGCTATAATATAGGTCCGGCATACCAGGAGGGATATATAAACCTGCTATGACAAACCTTGAACCTTTGTACACACAAGATCAACTGCTCTACATTTTCTTGTACTATGCTAATTTTTACAGCATCAATAGATTTCTTCCATATATTAGAACACCTCCACCACTGGACTTAAGGCTTGTCAAATTAGTCCTATCACTTCGAAATACATTAAAATTTATACATTGCAGTTCACTATCTAAAAAGTCACTATTTAAATTACTCTCAACTAAAACTATTATATCATATGAGGAACCATTCACAGCCAACTTTAGAACATCCAATTTGGTACGAAGACCACCAACATTTTGGTAATAAACAGCCAATGGGGATGCACCTAGTTGTCCTGTGGCGCTTCTGCTTTTTTGGCAACAATGGATGGAACTCACTGATCTATACGAATGGATAAGCAATAACCTTTCACCGAAATGGCTAATTTACGACGTCAAAATGTAAACAAACTCTAGCAAATCTCGGGATGATTGCGTTTGCGCACTGTAACAATGCTTATTGTAATTCGAGAACGTGAGCAGGTCCGTACTTATAAATTTATTTTGGTATAATAGTTTTGATTTTTGTATCAAATCTTCTTCAGTATATAGTACATTACTAAATTCACTTGGAAGACAACTCTCATCATTCACTTGCACAAACATTGTTATTTGGTAAAAATCTCAATGAAAAACTAAGTTTGCACCATATATTGCCTAAATCATTTGAGTAAATCATAGATAAATACCATGGATGAATATATAGTTCATTGGGTTCTTTTGGCGCCTTAAAAGCAAATACCAGACAAAACAGAATAAAATACACAAGCGTCTAGAGATCAGGCGTAATTTTCGGTGCAGCGAAACGAATAATAGGTATTATTATGGCTTTGCATGACCCTCCGCTCGCTTCGCTCTCTACGGGGCTCAATCTACAATAACTAACCAAGTCCTAAACCAAAACTAACACAAAATTAAGAAAAGAAGGTAAGTTAATAGAAAACAATAAACAAAACATCTGTCGCGACCGACGGGAATCGAACCCGCAGCGCAGGAATGACAGGCAAGCACTCTGCCTACTACACCAACGAGGTGTTGTAGAAGTTTTGCTAGAATGTAGATACATGGATTCGTTTCGCCGTATCGAAAATTACACTTGATAGACGCTTCTTAAAATACGAGGTTAACTGATCGCGATATTTCAGTTCGTAGTGCACTTGTGAATGCATGCAATTTAAAGACCTGCAATTGGCAAGTATATGGCCCTCCGCACGCTTCGTTCGCTCCGGGGCTCAAGAAAAGGGAACTAACCAAGTGCTAATAACCCAAGCAATACCCATGAGAAACCCAAAAATCAAGAAAAAAAGTGTTTACTTAAAAAAAAACAAAAACGACGGGATTTGAACCCGGGTCGCCGAAGTGAAGGCCAACCATGCAGACCCCTAGACCATCTGCTGACTTGCAAACAACTGGTTGTAGCGCGGAGACATGCGTCACCTCACGTAGCTAGCCAATCACGCGCCTCTCATTCACAAGTGCACTATGAACTGAAATCTCGCTAACTGATCAGCTGTTATTTTGTAGGCAGAAGTTTAGACGTGGATTCGTTTCGCCGCATCGAAAATTACGCCTGATCTCTAGACGCTTCTTAAAAACACGAGGTTAACTGATCAGCTGTTATTTTGTAGGCGGGTCGTTTCTAGATAGATCGACCAATAGGAGAGGCCGATTTTCACATAGTGGCCTAGGCCTGTAAAGGATCTTAAAACTCTTATCATGATATCAACCCTACTAGAAAATCACGTCATACAGCTTATTGCAGGGTTATTTAGAGATATTTTAGATGTTTACGCCTTAATAATACTAATACCTATACTATTAATATTTACTGAAAATAGGAGATACCCGGGATAGCGCCTTTGCTTCGACAAAGATTAACCATATCTACAAGTATGCATACTCATAATGTAATGATCAGTAATTGATCACTCAATCAATAAGCTAAAAAGCAGTCTCAGTTTTTTAAAATATATTCAAAAATCACACTCCTTACTCACTTGGAAGGAGTTCAAAGCAAACTAAACTAACCAAACCACATCCCAACCGAACAAAAACAAATAGCGGATGGCCGAATGGCGTAGCTTGGGGGTAGGCCGTAGATTCCGTTTGCCCGGTTTGCCGTCAATCGATACTAATTCGATTCTACTCTACGAAACTACGAGCTCGGTACGGGCCTGGAAAATCGACAGTAATCGACCGCGTGGCTGAACAGCTGGCGATTTAGACATTTGACTGACGGACTGAGTGTTATTGCGCTTGATCAGTAATGCCGAGGTATCAAAAAATATGACTGGGAATCGTGCGCACAAACACATTTTTTCGCCCACGCGTAATCAATTTCTCTTCAGATGACACATGCATTATGCTGATCCATTTGTATAGATCAGTGATGGAACTCCTTTTTGTACCTTATTACAAGGTTCTCACCCTCCTGATTTCTGCGGGTAAGTTCTTCTTTTGCAGCTTTATATTAACCCTGCTGCATTTTTGTTGAGTCATTAGCTATTTTATAGCTACATGACTCAGTTTGGAGTTTTTTCTTGCCTCGTAGTGCCTTCTGCACAATTTCTGAGTTGTTGCA